>JAIPMN010046183.1:0-12933 GCA_020650975.1 Apostichopus californicus | reverse complement strand
AGACGGAGGCGGTTTTTACCGGTATTTACCAGTTTTTCCCGGTTTTTACCTGGTTTTTACCGCTTAGTGGGAAAAACAGGTTTTTCCCGGGAAAATGCCAACCCTGCATCAAAATGGAGGACATATATCAACGACTCACGGAGATGAACATCGCACGACACACATGTGTCATGTCATCTTGCTTTTTGGAAATCCTACAGCTTTATTTATATTAATGGATGTTAATACATGTATGGTAACGAATACACAATGAAATGCAATTTCAATTTACAGTTATTTTGAAGCTGAAAAACATTGACTGTACTGATATTGTTTGCACGCTGTTTGGCATCCATATATGCATACATGTACATTGAACATACAGAAGCCAGCTTGCTTTTGAATGGATGTACATGTACATTCAAACATACTGTACAGAAGTCAGTTTACGTACAAAATACGCAGCCATAGAACATTCTGCAAATATCGAACGTGGACTGCTTAGTTTTGCTTAAAGTCTTTCTATGAGAAATGCTGGATATTCATGCGTCCGGTGAGAGGTCAGACCAAAACACATGACAGGACACTAAACTGCAGAACTGACATTAGGCCGTCTGACCTCCCTACTGTACTCTGATCTGACTCTAATCTTTCTTGTCTTTTCCTATTTATTACTGATAACACTTCATACACTTTTGTAGGGTGTTAACGATAAAGTGCTCAGAAATCACATGCACTTTTGTAGGGTGTTAACGATAAAGTGCTCAGAAATCACATGCACTTTTGTAGGGTGTTAACGATAAAGTGCTCAGAAATCACATGTTAATGACTATGAAATGCTACACCACTTGCACTACATTTATGTATGCTCGATTTAATAATTATTGTCAATTATCATGATTTCCAACAAAGACTCAAGAACTTCACACACTGTTGGAGGGTCATACAAGTCTGGTCACATGTGCAGAGTTTTGTGATCATCAGGCCGATGTCATCGTCACCTGTTCCGAGGACAGAACCTTCAAGGTACAATACCGGTTTGCAGTATAAAGCAATGAGCCAATCGTCAGTAATCAACGGGGCATAATTTGAACCTAGTATCGCATTACAAAAATGCTATGCAAAATGAGCAAATTGATATACAAGTGCAAAGATGTATAGCAGGGAATGTTTTACACAGAAACCATAGCATTTTATGAGAGACAAATCTCAGAGCTTTCAAAACTGCTGCACGAAATTTGCACACTAAGTTATTCACCGATTAGTTTTTGTACCGTTTGATCTTGCTAGTACCTCTGAGATTTAAGGTAGCTGGCTGTGTTTGTATCTGAATTTGACAAAATGAAATTGTTTTGTTTAATGTTTTGTTCCAGCAATCTCATGACAGTTGTTAAAGAGTTTGAATAGATCTGTTGTTTTTTTAGAACAGTTAGGAATACTTGTATCATGCTTTCTATAGCATATGTGTGCACAGCCTAGCCTTGTTTACGACTGAAAGCTAACTTTCAGCTAGTATTGTGACTTTTAGACTGATAGAGAAACTGAAAACTATAAGGAAAAGAATTTGGCTCAAGTAACTGGAAGGATTCTGGTGCGAATTGGCTTGCAGTATTGAAAGGCAAAGAATTACTTTTTCAGGTGTTTATTTTTTATTTTTTGTCTTGTGTGTGCATCTACTTGTTTTGTATTTTGCATGGCAACAAAGCTATTGTACATCCAGTCTACTTTACCATTCAAGACTTCCTTCTAAGAAATATGAAAGACTGAAGTTGCAGAAACAGTTTTATTAATTTCATGTCTCCTTTAATTGTTTTAATTTTTTGTTGTTGTGATAGATCTGGGATCTTCATTCCTCCTCATTGATCTACGAGTCCAGCATAATATCTGGTAATTACTTTTACGATATGCTTTCCTATCGACATGGCCTTGATCTTAGATCTAAATCTAACATACAGTTATGCTTGCATTGTGTTCACATTCCTCCCACTGTTAACCATATTTTGTTTACTGGTTGCATTCATTAGTATGAAAACAATATTTACCCCTGTGGAGAAATTCCATTAGTTAGCAAAACAATTCCAGCTCCATATATAGCAGCTGTGGTGCTGTGCATATTGTTTTCACTTTAGTGGTATACAGTTAGCTCTGGTAATGGGTAAGTCATATATTGTGATCTAAAACATTTAATCAGTGAAAGTACTTAATTACTTTTTATTAATTTGCCAGTTTCCCCTGCAGAGTTGTGTTCAGATTTCTTTTGTTGTTCTTTTAAACTTTGAACTTTTAAAATTAAATTCCACAGCATATCCATTCCTCAGCTTAGCTATAGATCCATACATGGAAGTGATTGCTCTCGGATCTTCGGATGGACAGGTTAGTCTATCTGACGTTATAAGATAAGATAAACTTTATTAAACCCCACAAAGGGTAACTGAATGCTCGCATAAAAACAGTATTATACAAATACAAATATACTAAAAAGTTACAAAAGGGCAAGAACAAATAATCAAAGCAGGACATGTATAAAACATTGCTCAGTGACAAATTAGCTTTTAAAATTTAAATTATGCAGTTTTATACATTGTGGAATAAATGAAGAGCTGTGCCTATTTGTACTGGCCACTGGCAGCCTCATCCTACCACTCCGAGAGAACACTGTTTTGTCCAGACACACACGTAGTGGGTGGTTATTCCAGTTAATGTACTCGATGACGTGCAGCACCCCAGTCAGCAAAACTGATGGAGTAATGCACGGTGATACGGTCTGTTCGATACATTGGATATTTACATACAGTTAACAAAAAGCTTTCCTAACTAAAAGATGGTTGCATTTCATAACTCTAATTACACAATCCTAGTCCTTCTTCCGTGAAATAACTCACTGGTTTTTGTAGCCACAGGGAACTGTCTTCTTACAAATTCTGGTAAAGCATCTCGTTTTGCACAAGATGTTAGAGCGGGCTGTGGTAATTAGAGCCTGCAGTGGAAGACAATATTTAAACAGCTCTTGCCTAGAATCTTATATTTAAATTTGGGTAGGCATAACTAAATTGCTTTGAGAGGAGGCCTAGTATTACACTTAAGAAATGAATTCTACGTATTCTATGTTTTTTATAAAAGACCTTCAACCAGTGAACTATTTGTATAATTTACTACATTTATGTTGGATTTATGAATTATTCTCATCCATTTCTTTTTATATTTTTTATTTTTATTCTACAGATCAGAGTGTATGACATTAGGGATGGCGGTGGATACAAGCTGCTCCACCAACTTGATGCCGGGAAATTCATCGAGAAGAAATTGGCCAAAAGGAAAGAAGCGATTAACACAGCAGGTTGGCTTGTCATTTCAATCCTTGTCATGTCAACTGGATGTCGAATTTTAACGATTAAAATACTCATTCCTAGGCTGTATAGTTCTGCTCTTTTTCCCACGTTTCTTATGCAAGTTTTGTATCGGAGTATATTGATTGGTTGTATGTATGTATTTTAGATCCTCCTGCAAGCAGGAACTCGCGAAGAACCTCATTGGCTTATCAAAGCCACAAGCTGACAGAAGTCAGTCTCTTACATGCATATTTAACGTCCATGATTATGAATTGTCAATTGTCAACAACTCTGCAACTGGAAGACATACATTAATCTTGGAGTGAGTCGAACCGGGCAACTTATGATTGGAAGGCACCGGCATTAACCACTGAGCTAACACTCCATGTGGGAGGTTGTGGGAGGTTTAAAGTCATTTGAAGGAAATCCACCTGCTTGGCCAATCATACATGTTTTTTAGTCAAACTTGGTCTGTTTTGTAGTTTCATCTGTTCAATGGTCACGACATAAAATCTTACGATTTGGTTAAAAGTGCTTTGTTTTGATAGTATAAATGTTAAATCAGGAACTTCTAGTAAAACCAAATGGCTATTGTGTTTAGCTGCTTGATTTTTTTGTTAAGTTGTAAACAGAGTTTTTAACTCTGTTTAAAGACTTTATCTCTTACGGTATGATTTAACATACATAAAAACACACATCTGTGTATCCTTAAAGTGGAATATTAGCTGGTAGAAACCATTCCCTGTTTTAAAATATTTTCGGAAATTTTTATAATAGGAATCATGCCGTTCTTGATTTCTCATATATATTATCATTCCTTAAAGATCTAATAGAGGGGATGAAATTAAATGAAAAAAAATTATGTTTGAATTTAATTCTTACAACACTGTAATTTTAGAAGTATGAATTCTAACATACCATGCTAACATTTTATGCTTAACAGTGTCGCCTGCTACCATAAGCAGTAGACCATCTTGGCATCGGACAGCCCGACCAGAAGATGATGACCCTGTACATGAAGACTCTGCCTCTAGCCATGCAGGAGAAGCCATCCTCTCAGTTTGGTTTCATCAAAGTCCTGCGGTTAAAGATAAGAAAGTGAAGAAAAGCGCATCTAACGACAACAATCTTTTCAAGCCAGACGATGGACTTGTCAAGTATGTATTCACATTGTTTGGTTTTGTGGGTTTCACCGACATTAATATTCTTTATAATTATTATTTGTTTGGAAATATTATTATTCTTTATAATAACTGTCTTTTATTTGTCACTTTTCTTTTTCTTATTATCGTTGTTATTATTCCATAATCCTTCTATTCTCTGTTTTTATTTTCTAAGAGTTATTATTGCTTTTGAGCTGTTCTGTACCTCCCCCCCCCCATCCCACATTTCTATAAAAGGTAAAGTGTCCATTTACTGGGAAAAAAATTTAAACCACAAAAGAGCAAACTTCTAGTCTACCAAGTTATTCGTTGGGCAAATTTCCATCAAACTGCCTCAGGTATATTATCTTTAAAGCTTGGCTCAACGAAACATGGAATAGGCTGTTCTGAGTATTAAACATCGGTTGTGATGCCTAAGTTTGCAAAATACCGATTTACTTTGTGCCTGTGATTGGCTTTGTCCGAAACATTACATAACAAACAATACTAATCACTTCAAGTTAACTAGTTTTGTGGATGTTTGGAAAAATGTGGATGAAAAGACATATTCATCCTCTAATGAAGTATGTAATGACATGTTAGTAATAATTTTGTGATAGAGTTCACGATGCCTTAGTCGTAAAGTATCAAAATTCAAAACTCAACTTCCTCTCCTTCATTACAGTAATCTTATCAGTGATTCATCCTACCTTCTGGTCGGTACCTCAGGGACAATCTCAGTCATACATACAAAGAGCTTTGAGGGAGATGTGTTCTCATTCCAAGGTCAGTTTGGGGTCATTTCATTTGTGACCATAACAACAATTTACCCAATTTTTATAATTTTTTTTTTATTACAAAATCCTCAGTAGCTAGGTATATCTACAGTTTTATAACAACAATGGCATTGAGTATATCATATTCTGAATGCAAATCCCAATGCATTTTCTTTATATATGTGTGCAACATCTCCATTATAGTGTATGGAAGTTGCCTAAAGACTGAAACTACACTCCTCAGTGAAAAATGGCTGGTGTTAGATTCCTATAGAAATAATATTAAAAATGAAGCAATTCCTTGGAAGTAACATCATTGTCCAACTTAACTCAGAAACCAGTTCAGTGACACATTTTGACTGCCTAACTTATAATATATTAGATGGAACTACACACTCAAACTGGGTTACTGGGACTGATTAACTGAAACTCCTCATCGCATCTCAGACTACAGTAATACACATTACTAGCAAGCTAGTCTGGAGAAAGGTTGGTTGTGAGCTGTCAAATACTTCAGTAGAACATACATTCACTTCACGACAATAGCGTCATACCCTTGCCGTATAGTAACAGGTTCAAACGACCGCCTGCTATCTGCGGGCCCATTCTCCGTTCTGATTTTGAAAACTCATAAGATTTTCATATTACAAGCACATGCAAACCTGTGAAACTTTTAGCTACTCTTAACAATTTGTTAGCTGCTGCTTTGAAAAATTAAAAAACCAAGTAAGAATCATCAGCAAAGAAATAAAAGATCCAAAGCAATATCCTGCCAACCCTCCCCCCCCCTTACTTCTGTACCCTCCTCGACCCTCTTCCAGTGTGCCCTCCTCCTATGCTGGCTGTGTTGCCGTGGAAATAATTCCTAGACAATATGTCGTTTGACTTTTAAAGTCCCAGATATTGGAGTATTGTAATAAACTTTTTACATTCTCTAGATCAATCACTGTCCATCTGTCATGGCAACTTAAGCTACATGTAATATGAAATTTCCTGTTTAAATTTTTATGAATTTTGTCCTCTCAATGTTCCACCCGCAAAGGTTTTTCACACCAATAAAACTCTCAGGCAATATCATTAAATTAATTTAAGATAATTCATTTACCTCAAACATTCTCTCTTCTTTCTTCCCAACATAGATACAATCCAAACTCTTGGTGCTCCTGAAGACAATAAAGTTATTCCTGTCGCTGGAAGCTTTGCATCTGCATCCTCTCCTGATTTAAGAAAGGTTAACTCATTTTCCAAATTAAGAGAGGAAATTCCATGTTTTATGGCTGATAAAACAATATTGTTTGCTTTTTTTCCTTGTATGATTTTAATCATTTAAGTTATTTTTCTTACACCCATCACATTCTTCATCTCCTCCCCCATCTCTCCTCCTCTTCCCTCTTATACCATCCTCTCCCCCTCCCCTCCTCTCCCCATACTCTCTTCTATCCTCATCTCCCATCATCTCCCCTCCTTCCCTCCCCTCATAGAAGTTTGTAGTAGGTTTGGTATATTGGTTTATTTGGTATATATACATATATATATATTAGTAGCCTCCCTTACGTTTTTAGTGTAAAGCTATACTTTATAAATATGATGATCTTGCCACTATGAGTACCAATTTCAGTGTTGAAGTGAATTTGTCACTTTATAAATATCTCTTTTTTACCATGTTTACAATATGAGGAGAAAAAAATGATGTTATCCATTGCTAATGATTTGTTGGAAAATATTAAAGTTTAATATCTAACCAGTGAATGTATATTTGAATTTATCCTTTTCTTTCAATGAATCTTCCTTCTTTTTTTTTGCATTTCAGGCTATTTGTGTCTCTCTTAGTGCCTTTCAAAATTCTGTAGAAGTTATTGAAGTGACATTTCCATCCAACCATTCTCAGGAATCCTTGAATAATGAATTTTCAGAGAAGCTCTCCATGAACTCTGAACTTCCATCTACTGAGGAAGGAATTACTGTTGTAGCAAGGTAAAAACAGCTCAAAGCACAAATTGTGTTGAAATGATGTTTCATGAATTGTAATTTTCACTAAGAAAAATCACTTCTTCCCCTTTAATGTTGCAATTATTGCCATCGTCTCTTCTTAATTCCCCCCCCCCCCCCTCCCTCCCCTTAAAAAAAAAAACGTAAGTCACAAAGTAATGGTAAGAGTAAGTGATGGAGGGGATGTTAGTTGAGTAGATTACAAGGCTTTTGTTTTCAGTACCACTATTTGGGACCTTTTAAATTATCCTTGACATTTAGCATACCAGGCCATTGAGTGATCCATGCTGAACCAAATGTAACAAAGTTATTTTCTTGGATTAATTAATGAAAGTAATACCCTGAAGATGCTGGTTTCATTGTAAATTCTATCCTCCACCTTACAGATATAGTTATCAACAAACATATATATATTATTTTTAATTTCTATTACAAATTACACAAAACGATAGAGAACTGCCCTTGTGGTCCATTTTTACAGCACTCCACTTTTAGAGAGTTCCATCCTCAGATCTGAGATGATCCCTAGGACAGGAGGAGAAGGGGGAGGAGGAGGAGGAGGAGGAGGAGGGGCTACTAGCTCGAAGCAGAAAGCAGCCCTGAGGAAACCAAATCAGAAAGGAGTATCGGACCAACCTTTGACCTTTCAGAAGAAGATCAAGTCATCAGGATACACTAGTGCTCCGAGGTATTCAATAATTGGACAATTTGAAAAAAAAAACACATTTATATGAACTTCTGATATTCTTCATTTTTACAGTTGTATGTAGAAATTTGCATAAAACTTGCCTAGTAATTTTTTTTCCAATTGTAATAGAGAGTATAATTGGTGAAGCAATCAATATAATAATAAAGCATTTATGTTTTAGTTGTTAGTGTTTAAATGTTTAAGTATGTTAGTTTAGTTTACCTTGCTGTCTTGTATAGTATGATATGTTACTTACATTTCATAAAGACATTAATTTTTAGTTTTGGGAAACCAAAAGATTACAGTGTAAAAGTAGATATAAAGAAGTATGCAAAGTGATGAAATTTCAGGTATATACACTGAATAACAGAGAGAGAATAAAAATTCCTAGCAAATGGTATATTTTGTGTAAAGTTTTCTTCAGGCAAATGTTTCTAGTTGTGTTTTATAAAGTGATATTTACAAATGTTAATTTACCGGATGACTTTTATTGTTGTTGTATTTTCATAAAAAGTGGGTCTGAAATATGATTTTTTTTCCCCCCCACCAAACAGAATATTCAAAGATTATGTTAAGACATTTTACTCTTGTCCTGTAAACTAATATGTATCAATCATTTTTGTGACTTTTGTAACTTACAGAGTTAAGATGTTTGCACCAAAAACTGGTCATGGTAAAACCACTTCAGTTACCAGGACTAAACCCCATAGTACTGGAGGGACAAAGTAAGTTTCTGTGATGTCTGCTTTTAGTGTTAGACATGAAAACATAACTATGGCACATACGTTTTGGAACTTTAAGATAAGTGTAAATTGCAAGTGATACATTTCATGTTTATTTTATAATTTTTCAGTGACATGAACAAGTCAAATGCTAGTCAAGATATAGAACAAGAATTACATTAACAGATTGGAAGTTTCAGAAATGTTTTTATAATCCTGTTTTATAAGAAAGCGTAGCTGAACTGACATGATTTACTTGAAACTTATTCACATTCCTTTTTTTCCTTTTTATCTCAAGGAGTATTTTAAAGGAATTTCCTATAAATTCAGATCCACCTTCTGCTTTGAAACAATCTCTGAAGATAACAGACCAACCAGCCCCTCTACTGGATCTTAAATTTTCAGGTCAGTAAATTACTTTGCTCACTTTTTTTTTGCAAAATGTTGAAAATGAGAGATATTTTACTATGAAACAAATTCAATTTTAATAAACTTGCACGGTATCTCTCTAAAGGGATGTTTACCTTTTGCACCCTCTTAACTCAACAAACAGCTGTTTTTTCTCCTTCTTTAAGCTATCCATACTGTTATAATACAAGTCAATTTACAAACTTCCATTTTCAAATAATGTTTCTGAAAGTAACACGATAAGTGATATTCCCAAAAGCAACATTGGTATAATCAAAAAAGTTTAAAAAAACATTGTTCTTATAACGAACAATAAACTTTTAAATTATTTTGTGTAAGTATTGACAAAATAACATTTCACATGGTCTCAAAACATTACCAAATGTTTTGAGAAGAATTATAATTTTATTACAAAAGTATTCCCAGTTCAAAATTGCCATCTTTTTTGTTATTTTTAAGTACAGCAAGTACACTTCATACTGACATCTGCAGAGTTCTATTTTCTAATTTTTCTTTTGTTACTTTTATTAATTGATTTGTTCTAGGCGATGGTCAGTTTTTAGCATGTGCCTTAGGAGACAAGTCTGGTCAAGTCCTCAAGATGCCTCTGACTGGCAAAGGGACCTGCCTCACAGGTGAGGAACGATGCTAGTTCATGATAGAAGTCAATTTATATATCAATCTTAGGGAATCACTTCACATGCATACATAATTCAAGAAGGGGAATAGATTTTAATAGTTTGCAATATCCTAATTGTCTGAAATAGGCAGTCCATTCAATATTGATTAAACAAGGTACCATTCTAATGTAGTTTTGAGAAAAATTTAAATTGCAAGAAAACAAAACAAACAAGAAGGGATGAAAAAGTTTATGAAATATTTTGGAAGAATGTAGTAATCACAGTCATTGTATAGCTACAGATTGATTTGGATAGAACATCTGAGGATTTTGAGTTTCAGACCTGACCAGATCATTACAACCTGTCCTTAATCTCCATTGCCTCTCTTTATTCAGGTGTAGAAAGTGCCACCTGAGAGGTAACTTGTAAAATGTCCCAATTTGTGGCTGTACCCCATGGGAAGTCCCCGATGGGACATGTAGATGTGGTCTCGGAGTGACTGTTTGAATAGTGCACATTTGGTTGTGTGGGTGTGACAAGTTACAATTGACACCATGGGATAACTGTCATAAAGTCATGTGAGAAGGCCTTCCTTGATTCAAGACTGTTCACATTCAACTTTTACTTTTTTAATTTTCACATTTGTTAGCATAGAAAAAACAATAAATTTGCTATCACATGCTTCCTCAATGTATTTTGTATTATAATACAATTAAAAGGGATAAATCCCTTTATTATTAGATTCACTTAATTCTTGCCTGACATTTTGAAAAAGCAGCAGTTGTACATGTTTCCTTAAACTATTTTCATTTTTGGCAAAGGTCACAATGGACCGCTCAATACCATATCATGGAGTCATGACAACGCATGGCTGATAACATCGTCTGCTGATAAAACTGCTAAAGTATGGATGAAAGGCAGTACAGATCCAATATTAACACTGAGTCACCTTAAACACAACATTCAGAATAATGATGGCGGCCTACCACCCAGAGGCCCAGGATCTATTAAGAAGGTTAGTGTACCTTTCATAGTCAGCACATATCAGCACTGAGTCATCTTAAACACAACATTCAGAATAATGATGTTAGCCTACCACCCAGAGGCCCAGGTTCTATTAAGAAGGTTAGTATGCCTTTGATAGTCAGCAATGAGTCATTCAGAATAATGATGTTAGCCTGCCACCTAGAGGCCCAGGATATATTAAGAAGGTTAGTATGCCTTTAATAGTCAGCACATATCAGCACTGAGTCATCTTAAACACAGCATTCAGAATTGGAAGGTTAGAGGGACAGGCTTTCTTCTGACTTGACAGCCTAACTGCCATCCCCAACCCAACCCTGACACCCCCCCCCACCTCAGCAAAGTTGTTAGTGAGAAAGGATAGGATTTGTCACCCGATTAGATTCAGATAGCACTTTGTGCACAATTCATTTATATTAGTTTTCAGTCAGCTTTCTGCTCAGTTTTTACCTGTAGACATCCTTTATTATTAAGGTGCTGTCATCCCCTCCCAGAACCCAAGTCAGTTTCTATTCATTGTTTACCTTTACATATCGTTTATTGTCATAAGGTATCTTCTGTCCTCTACCCCCAATCAACCCAGAAACAAACTTCTATAACTTGTTTTTTGCTTTCAGGATAATCCGTGCTTTACCAAAGAGATCAAACACAGCCAGTTTTATTACCTGGACAAGTTCATCATCCTTTCATCTGGCGGTAGTTTCTACTTGTACAAGTTCAGTTTGGATACCTCTGTCAACGATATTAAAAGGTTCGTCCTTTTATCGTATATATCAAGTGTACAACGACACAGTCATATACTAGTCGATTGCAAATGTGTAATACTTGTAGAAAAGCCACTTTACTCTGGACTGAAAGATTCATTCATTATCGACTAAAGAAATCTCACCTTTTTATCCAATAGACCAGCAATTCCTTCATAGAAGGTATTCGTATTCCTATGAACTTCATTTGCATATACTGTATCACTTGGGAGGAATAATGTACTTCTTACTGCTAGAGTGATCCATCAGCAGCTGTATATTAATAAACACATACTGATGTAATTGATTGGTATTCAAGCCTGATTCTCAACTGATTCACTCAATTATTTTAGAGTTGTCTATTGAATGGTAGTTTGCACTTTGATTCACATCAATCTGATTTGCATAAACGCATAATATTTCCTCCTCATATGACAAGTGTCTCTCTCAAGAAGTAGGTCGTTGTCCGAACTGCACATCCTACTCATGGCAATATATCTAATAAGAAAAAAAGGGTCTCATTTAATGGAAACATTGTGATTTTTGCTTTGCTTTTTGGATAAAGCACTGAACTCCTTTTCAAATGGTTAACAGTTACTGGGTGAAGAACTTGATTGTTTACAAGATCTCCTCTTGAAGAAATGAATGACACTAGTATACTGTTTTCTTATTATATAAGGGGACACCAAAACTTTTCCCATGTTTAAACTTTCAAAAATTATTGTGTAATCGAATCTGCAAAATGAACTAAATAAACGATCAGTATTTTATATCTTAACAATGTAACAATCTATTAAGAATGGACTTAAACCAGTGATTTCATTTTTACATTTCTTTGTTAGTTGTGGATACGATTGTGTTAGTTTCTCTTTGTAATTGATATGTACTTTTCTTTAAATACATTTGTTCAACAATATCGGCAGGTATGTGTCGAAGAGCAGCTACAAACTCGTTAAACAATTCAAGATGGAAGAGGCTAATCTGGTCACATCACTGTCTGCTGCGAATTCTTTCTATTCCTGTAAGGAAAAATCATTGATTTTTGTCATTTTGTCTGTATTTTAAGGTAGAGTTTATTCTAAGAGGTATAAAAGGGATCGCAGTTGCACAGCTGTAAAACAATACTTGTGTCTTGTTCTCACGAAAGGTGACAGTGGTTTCTGGCATTTTCAGCTTTTATGTTTACCTTCGACAAACCTCAGTCTTTGATGAAATAATGAGTTGATGGTTAATGAACGATACCCTGTGTCTCATATGAGACCGTGAAAGAAGGACTAGGTAATTTGTAGACAATTTTAATCAGGAAAGAAAATGTTAACGTAAAATGGGATTTGAAATTATATTTCTGCGGTCTCTGATTTAAATCGCAACGTAACCAACTATTTGTTTGATTCTTAAGGCAGCTTTTGGGGATTGATTCTTAGTCTCTGATTATTCATAGGATCCAAATAAACAAGTATCACTCTTCCCCCCCCCCCCCTTTTTGGGACAATTTGTTTAGGACATATACCTTC
>JAIPMN010046163.1:0-18846 GCA_020650975.1 Apostichopus californicus | reverse complement strand
GTCTTCAGCCCCCCCCCCCCCACTCAAAAGTACCTTCCTACCCCACTGAACCTTGCACTATTTTATGATCTCAAATTGTGTAAACTAATTCCTTAGTTCTTTATGAAAGATAGCTGGGAAATAATCAGTGATTCAGGAATTGCTGAATGTCATCACAAGGCGTCTGTCAAAACCAGTGGCATGATACTTTATTGATTCTGTTTTAATGCACCGTAGATAAGATGCCTTTCCAAATCCTTATTCATTTGTCTTATTCATTGTTTGATGATTCGCGAGAAAAAGAATGTCTTTCACATGTGCTGTCTACTTTAATCACCTTAAACACTTTAAACAACTTTTTAACGATTTGGACATGATATTTCAAAACCAAATTTAATAAGACGTAAGCTGCTTCGATATGCAATAGGTTTCGAAAGGATGGATCAAATCTGAAAGATGGAGCATACTTAGAGTAATTGCAGAGACCTGTCTTTGCAATTACTCAAAATATATTGTTAAAAACCAAAACTGGGAAATACAGTATCTTATGCTCCGTTTCAGTTCTGGGGAGTTCAAAACAACAAGAGGGAAGGAAACATGATAAAGACAAAAACTGAAAAGTTTAGTGAAACCTTGTTGAACCTTTATGTATGAAACATTTATTAAGCAATATTTTATAGGTAATCACGAAAAACGAAATACAGCTTAAAGAACAAAATATCAATATAATAATATGAAATTTGTCTTCGGTTTATGTTGCTTTCTACTTCTAATATAACAGCTATGAAAGGGTGGTTTTTATGTTATGTACTGATTTACTTCACAACATTAGCTTTAAAGTTTGTATTAATATGAGTATTATATATTATAAAACAACTGATGGGAACGATCTCAGACAAATCTTCACTGGCTAATGATTATTCTTTCAGTGAGCATAAAATTTAAGTTAACCATGTAACTTGTATCGATGATGGACTGAAACCTTGTCGTCACTTAAAAGCAACTATCTTAAGATTGTTGGCAGGTGTGAAAGGGGTTTTGCTCTTTCTCGGCTAATGCTTAAATCAGAAAGAGTCACCCACGAATTTTAGCAAAATTAAAGTTGGTCAATATGGTAAAACCTTAAAGTCTATAAACATATTGAAAGTTTTCCTCATCTACTCAGTAAACTTGCTGTGAAGTACTGTAACGCCAAAAGATATATTCAGACATAATTACCATAATAATCACAACTTTGACCGAGCTACCATCACATACGTTAATTGAGAAACGCCTGACAAATGGCCTATAAGAACTTATTCATCACAAATTGCCAAAGGTAAGACATTTGTTGTTTCACTAATGCAAATAGTTACCAAATAATACATTTTCTTTCTTGTATTTGATGGTGAGGCAGACAAAAGTAAACGTCAGCAAGCTACTTTATAATTTTATTTAAAAGCATCGTTATGCACGCCATCTTCAAGGTCCAACAATCTACTTTGGTTTAAACTATTGTGTAGTATATGATCAAAATCATAACGATTTAACTTTTTTGCCAAAATTTTGCCACAATCGAAGGGGTCCAGCAAGTGGGAAATACTCAATCAAAAACTTCTTTACAGAACGTTCTCATTCATCGGACCCATGCATGGGTAAGTACACGGTTTGACCTCACACTACTTATATTACATATTCATGTAACACTTTACAGTAGATTGTGACTTGATGAATATAACGACATCCTTTTTTTGTTTGTCTAAAACGTCAGAATTGCTGGCAATTCCTATTCTTTGTATGTACAACTTAACTTTCCCATGCTTGTTTTTGTTTCGAAACTTTCTACAACAAGTGTATGTGCTTGTTTTGATATCATCTTATCCATTCACATGTAGAGAGGTTAGTGATTGTGTAAATCAAACCTACAGTATATACACTGTCAATAGTTCATTAGAGGCATATTGCATGTAGATACAGTCTATGCAGTCTTGAAGATTCAGCAGTGGTAGGTCAAAAGAGACAAGCCCATGCACTCTGAGTCAAATTAAATGGTGTCTTATGATATGTGTAGTTAAACAAAACACTTAAATTTGTTCATTCTTTCAGAAAGGGGGTAAATTCCAGTGAAAAGAATGTAACTCATTATTACTGTGTGATTGCAGGGAGCCTGTCAAAACTAGAAACAGAATATGGTTTATCCATCAGAATAAAGCTAATTTAATACACGTGACAAATAAAATTGCTTTATCCCCTATCTTCGATTGAAAGGAACTGGAGAAAGAGACCATGATGTTCAATTTACTTAAATACTTGGGCTGTTTACAATACCAAGGTTATTAAAATGCATGACTGAATTTATATTGTGTTTAAAAATCAAACGGGAACACTTTGACTGATGACACAAAAACTGACTTCAGATATGTGAATTTGCAAAGTGGGACTGATTTATCACATCTGTTGCATCTTGGTTGGGTTATGGTCACAGTCTGTAGCATTGTGAACAGGGATAGAACCAGTTATAAAGTAGTCTGAACTACTATATCTTTATCCCTATTACAATGACTCCATTTTCACCTGTAGCAGAGAGGGCTGAAGGGGGCCTCAAACAAGTCTGATGATGCAGTGTTCACCCACTCTCATCACAACATCATCCAGCATTATGGTGGAGAGTGAGAATAGTGCAAGGGAGGGGGGGGGGTGGGTCACAGGAAGGCTTCAGGCAACTAGTACAGATATGACATATTGTGCTTAATCACTTTCTTCACCGCTTTCCACAGCATTGTTGTCTTCACCGCTTTCCACAGCGTTGTTCTCTTCACCGCTTTCTGCAGCATTCTTCTCTTCACCTTTATCAGATGCTTCCTCCTCATCGGCTGACCTATGACCTCCAGAATCCCCATCAGAGACCTGCTTGTCCTGCTGTCCATCACTAGCCCTCTCATCCTCCTCTACACTCTCTGCTGGTGATGCTGCCTTCTTAGAGCCCCCATCTGAGTCGGATCCACCACCTTTTTCCTCTGTCTTCCCATCTCCCCCTTCGGAATCTTCATTTGAGTCATCGCTTGCTATACGAGTTCTCCTCTTCTTCTTCTTGACCTGTGTGCTCTCTTCTTCTTCATCTGATGATGATGATGATGACGCTGAGACGGGAGATTGTTCTGTCTCCTCCTTCTGTTTATCTGGTCCATAATCACTGTCACTTTCATCGCTGTCATAATCCATTAGCTGTAACCTCGAAGTTCCAGCACCTAATTGTTCTTTATCACTATAGAAAGAATAAAATTAACAAAACATTTAATACTTTTTAAGTGTTCATCATATCCAACAATTGACAAACTTAGGGACCTGAGCGGAACAGCTCTCGAATTTTCCTACACTTGATTTACTTTACAGTTTAAAATTAATCTTCCCCTTCCCCCTTTTCCCAGCAAAGAAATGTCCACAAAGGGTTTGCCAATGAGTAAGGGCTTGAGAACTCAGTTGATAGAGCACAGGAGTTGTAATCCTCAGGTCACAAGATGGAATCCCATTCTACCCAATAATTTAGTTGCAACTTTCACATTGATTAGAATTTCGGTTTCCATTGTTGATTTACTTATACATACCCCTTTAAACGGAAGTGTTTTCAATAATCAAAACAATATAGTTCATAGAAAGAATACATATATTACAAAATAAAGGAGTAACATGAAGAAAAAAATATAATATCAATAATAATTCAAGAAATGCTGCTACAATATCTTTGATATAAAATATCACAAAGAGCTTGTGAAGCAATCACCTTGTATCAGTTTCGAATTATCTTCATCACTTTTATCAATTTCACTTAAAGACTGCCCTAAAGTATCACACAATCATTCTTAAGTTCCAGTAAAACAATTTTTTTCAACTGAAGGAGGAACCAACCAAGTATGATGGAAACTTTTAACAAAACACGAAATGGTTTTGAAGTAAGATTTTACTCTGATGTACCTCTTTGCAGCAATCTCCTTCTTGCCTTCATCAGAATCTGATTCACTGGAGGACAGCAACGCTCTGGATTTGAATTTACCCTTTGGTTCAGCTTCATCAAGACGTCTGCGCGGAGTTCTCTCTTTTCGTTTCTTCTGCTTGCCTTCGTCATCACCATCTCTCCTCTTCTTGCTCCTGAATGAAATGGAAATCTCCTGTCAGTTGCAATGTATATTTAATTCCAAGATCACTTCTCGATCTGTCCACTGACATATTTTACATTCCACAAAATTAAATCCATCTCCTGTTCATTTGTGTAATGCCCTAGCCTTTCTCTCCATTTCTTCCTGCATCCCAACAAAAAATCTTCACTAGGTTAGCTAGAAATTGTTCCTGAACCCTAATCGCCACTCCCGACACACTCATTGCTTACATCTACCACCAATTCCAATTTACCGTCCTACAACTGTTTTATCTCATGCTCTCTCTTTCAGTGTCCTACTGTACCTTCTTCCTGCATTCCACCAAAAATTCTTCACTATGTTAGCTAGACATTGTTCCTGAACCCTCATCACCACTCCCAACACAATCATTGCTTACATCTACCACCAATTCCAATTTACCGTCCTACAACTGTTTGATCTCCTACTCTCTCTTTCAGTGTCCTACTTCCTTCCTGCATCCCACCAAAAATTCTTCACTACATTAGCTAGAAATTGTTCCTGGACCCTCATCACCACTGCCAACAACACTCATTGCTTACATCTACCACCAATTCTAATTTACCGTCCTACAACTGTTTTATTTCCTGCTCTCTCTTTCAGTGTCCTTCTTCCTGCATTCCACCAAAAATTATTCACTAAATTAGCTAGAATTTGTTCCTGAATCCTCATCACCACTCCCAACAACACTCATTGCTTACATCTACCACCAATTCCAATTCACCGTCCTACAACTCTTTTATCTCTCTTTCAGTGTCCTACCTCTTTCTCGATTTCTTTCCTCCTTCTTCATCATACTGTTTCCTCTTTTTCTTCTTTGGTCCTTCTCCTTCTTCTCCTTCAGATTCTGAATCTGAGAGAATCTCTCCATCTTTTGCTAGTCTCTGAAAATTCATCTCAAACGTTAACATCATACCTTGATCAGCTTTTTGTTACGATAAACAGTTATCCACAATAGTGAGTCTAGACACAAATCCATCCAGAAACACAGTTGAAGTAAATATTGCAAGCGAGTAAGAGAAATCTCACAAAGATAGATTATTAGTTTTAGAACACAATAACATTTGTAAACCTTAACAGAGTTGTCCAAATCAGTTGTTCCAGAAGATCGATGCAAACGAAAATGACCGACCATAAATCAAGTACGATGCAGAACACTGCTGTCCTTAAGACAATCTCACATCCTAGTAAATAATTCTTCAAAAGTATGTACCTGTTCATCTGGGAGAATAATTAAACCCTTGAAGCTGACAGGGACACTATATAATTTATTATTATATTAGGAAAAATAGGAAATAAATAGGAAAAAAATAGGAAAAAATAGGGAATAAATAGGAAAAATTAGGAAATATTATATGAGGAAAAATTATATTATATTAGGAAAAAGTATTTCCTAGCTCATAAAGTCGAGACTACCATGATAAACCTCGTTACACTCATGAAATGTGGTAACCACGCCTGTTAATTGTTTGCAAATTGTCAGTCAAAGACTATACTGTAAGTCTACGGGACAGCATGTAGTTTGATAAACAATGATACAAAAAAATCGGATGGCAAATACCTTTCCCTTCTTGCTGACTCGCTTGTGAGGCATGTCTGGAAGAATCAAGAGGTTCTTTGTCTTCTCTTTAAACTGTGCTCTTCTTTCGATCAACTCTTTGCTCTTCTTCTCACTCGCTTCTCTCTTCTTTGCCTATGAATCAACCAATGACATTACAAAGTCAAACCTCAAACTCATTTTGCTTGTTTTTCTTTGAATTTCTTTAAATATGATTCTGAATTCGATCTGGAAGATCTGTGAATTGACTGATATGAAAGTACACTTTTGTTCAGAAATTACCAGTCGGGAAAAAAGAAAACCAGTTTCGTTTCTTGTGGCCGGACCAAATGAAATTACGGAATTGAGTTCAACCCCAAGTTACTTGAGATCAGAATTTGGATTCCAAACTTGAAATCAACTAAACTCTACCTATGAAAAATATATTTGAAAAAACTGTGGCATGCTATAACTATCCTGGAAAACTGACTTGCTCTACATGTGACGATGCTATGCAGCCACTCATGTATGGTTTACAACTTGCACAAGAAGTTAAGTAGAAATCAAGTTAAACCTTTTACTCACTTTCAATTGTTAGTTTATATTAAAATACTTCATAAGATGATTCTCAAATAATCTGACAAAATACAGTCAACAGCTTACTAAATATTTATTACAAGTTATAAACAGTAATGTGATATCAAATTAATGAATAGCAATAATTTATCACTACCATACCACATCTGTCTTAATAAATCAAATTTATAAACACAAATTCACTTATCATTACTGGCAGCAAACTTATCAATTTCTTATCAATAATCTATGAACAGTAACAAATTTTCAATACCAAACCACACAATTGGCAAGTTAGTTATCAAACTCAACAGCTAGATTCTTCATTTACATCATCATCATCTATATATGAATAGCTAAAAACACATTAAGCAATACAACAATATTCAGTGGATATCAATAGATATTCACCAAATTACCAATACCATACTTTTAATTTACCAATACTAAGATCAATAAGCAAGTTTTGAAATTTCTTATCATACCACTTCTTCTTCCAGCTGTTTCCGTAGTTTTTCTCTCTCCATCAGGGATTTCTCACGAAGGGCCTTCTCCTCCTCATCTTGTGCTCGCGCCCTTTGAATCACATACTGGGCTTGACTGTACAAGTCATTGCATTGTCTGAAGAAGAGTAATGTTACAGAAACCATAGCAAGTCAGTTTCTAGGCAATCACATAGTAATGTTTGACTGTAAAAATCATTGCAGTGTCTGAAGAACAGTAATGTTACAGAAACAATATCAAGTTAGTTTCTTAGCAATCACACACTCTCTTTGATGGCACAAATCATTGCAGTGTCTGAAGAACAGTCATGTTACAGACACAATATCAAGTTAGTTTCTAAGCAATCACACACTCTCTTTGATTGCACAAATCATTGCAGTGTCTGGGGAACAATGAAGACAGTGAGAAAATCTTAGCAATCATATTGTTTTTATATCTTGGAAAAGGTTTAAAGAGACCCGAGAGGTTCCAAGAATAACATGTTAGAGAGTGCACCGTCGACAGTCTTTAGTGGTCAACAGCCAGAGTGTGTCTCAGTACTTTATTTTCATTACATTATTAAACACAATACATTGGTATGCACGGCCTTTCATATGGTATGCACTGCCTTTCATAATACTTAGGGTGGTGTGCACATAATCTACATATTGCACACAAACTTCTTTTATTTGCACATCTTTTTTTTTTTTCTTTTCCTCCTCCATATGTATTCACGATCACTTAACATCGTACACATTAAAATTATACATTGCAAAAACAAGAATGGTATGGTCTGTTACATATTCAAGCAACTGCAGTAAATATCAGTTAATGTAAGTAGATAGCAAAGGCACTACACACAGATAAATAGGAAACATCTACGTAAACAGGTTTGGACAATATGAAAAGGCATTTCTAAGCTCCGGGAAATTCACTTTATTTTTCCGTGGCTGCTTTCCCTTGAAATAATTTAAACTTTGAACGCTCAAAGCAAATTTAAATTTATAAAAGAAATCATCGATATTTGGCTCGGTGTTACTTGTCTTGCATACGAAAATATAATACTTCAGGTGGATAATTAAAAAGTTGTAAGGGTGACAGTAAACATTGCTAAAACCAAAAAAGATATCATGTTTGGAGAAAAAGAATTGCTTATTTAAGAAACGCATTTCGGCATTAAGAATAAAATTTGCCGTCACGTAGCAGTCCCAGAAAAGGTGCTCGATTGACTCCTCGTCAATTTTACAAAAGGAGCAAAGTGGAGATTCTGACTTCCCCATCAAAAACAAAAGTCTATTAGTACCTAAAATCCTGTGCAGAAATCTAAACTGAAAGAATTGAAGCTTGGCCTCAGAAAGAGTGTTCCAAGGAATACTAAAAATGCGACGCCAGTCGTGCTCGGTAATGTCGACAAGAGTATTTTGCCACTTGTGAATGGCAGTAGGTGGCCTAGAGATTTATTTGCACATGTCACTAAACTCTTAAAAGATAACAATTGTCAGCACAGCTGTAAAAATAATTGCATTGTCTCATGTACAGTAGGTGTTACTACAAACGTTAATACGAACTGACTTTCAACTGTTTGGTTTGAATCAAAGAAAATTCTACCATCAAATTTACTTAGAAAGCATAAAGATAGAAGAAATATTATTGTTGGCTAATATTACTGTAAACAAAAGTTGGCCTCCAAAGCTTGTTGGTTGGAAGCAAAAAGAGTTTCTTCCACCAGAATTCACTTACTAAAGTGAATAAAACACAAATGACCCTATTTTACTGCTGGTGTGTTACTGTAAACATATTCACCTTGCTTCCACTGCCGCTTGGTTTAAATCAAACCTCATTCTATCACCAGATTTGCTGAGGTAATTAAAATATTTCTGGGCTGTTTTCAATTCCTCGACAGCACTGGTGACTGTCTTCAAATTACTTTTCTCGTCTCTGAGGACCTGCATGGCGATGCGCTGCAGTACCACCGCCAAGTTGAAGAGAACCAAGGTGTCATGAGGAGCTACCCGACGGGCCTGGATGAATAATAATCGATGACAATGTAATTTTAACAACTTTCATCATCCAAAACTGCAACATTAATGTGATTGTTCATATAGCCATTAAAATATACTTCCAGGAATTGCTGCATCACCGCAACGAGTGTTCCTCATACAGTTATACAGTGCAAAACATGTCAATGATGCATAGTAGTAAAACTTCAAATGCATATCCAATCAATAACAGAAATAAACTAAATTATCTAATTTAAAAACAGCTTCTTAAGTTTAAATCTTAAAAAGGTGTCATGAGGAGCTACCCGACGGGCCTGGATGAATAATAATCGATGACGATGTAATTTTAACAACTTTCATCATCCAAAACTGCAACATTAGTGTGATTTGTTCATATAGCCATTTCAATATACATCCAGGAATTGTTGCATCACTGCAACGAGTTATACGTGCAAAACATGTCAATGATGCGTAGTAGTAAAACTTCAAATGCATATCCAATCATTAACAGAAATAAATCTGAAGATCTCGTTTAAAAAGCTTCTTGAAATTTTAAATCTTTGACTGTTGTATACATTAGGTTTCTGGCATAGACATTGGTAATACATTAATAGGGGGCTAACAATCTTGAGAGTGAGGTGAAAGGAGACAGGTAGAAATTGGAGGATGATTGAGGGAAGGGGCGGGCCAATGGGTGGTTCAAAAGTTTCTGCCCAATAACTGTTTGCACTATTTAATGATAGAATCATCAATATGGAATGGATGTGAGAGATGGATTTTCAGCCATGAAAGTCACATACGTTTGGTCAAGCTTGTTAATTTAAAAAACAACAGCAACAAAAGTCGAAAACACCAAATAATACAAAACTAACTGTATTAATAACATCAATACAAAGAAGCATTCACATGCAACACTTATTATTTTTAAATCGAGTAATGAGGCTGAGGTTGCCGCTTACAGAGGTGAGTTCAGGAAGGGTCTGTCGCCATCTCCCACGTATGTTTAGGAGCATCATCCTCCAGAATTAAAATGGTGCATTCTGGGGCACATTTTGACTATAAAGTAGTTTTGATTCATTTTTTTTCAGGACGGGGGAGGGGGAGATTGAAAGGGGAAAGGGTGAACTATACTACACTAGAATAAGGGTTTGCGACTGAATAACTTTTTGTTCTCCAAACATCAGGAAATATACGTACAGGTTCTTCATGTTTATGGACTGACTCACCTTCAACAGGACCTGTCTACAATCTTTGTAATGACCAGCCTTGAAGTAAGCTCTGCCCAGGTATGTCAATATCTCTACATCGTGGTACTTGTAAAACTTCTTGATGCAGTTTTCATACTTGAGGGGAAGAAAATGTCAAATGGTTAAAAAGTATAAATAATAATTGAATAAAAATTGAAAATAATGAGTTACCAAAATGAAAAAAAAAAAGAAAAGAACTTAACAATGTAAAGGCTAGTACAAAGTTAAAAGTTAAGTAACATGTGAAAGTGATTGACATACAAATAGCAACTTTCGTGCTAGTGTTTTCGGTAACAAGGTTTTTGCTAAAAAGTTTGACTATATGGAGTCCTTTAAGTCGGAGTTTTATGTACTTAGCTATTAGGTACCTACTGTTACACAGCAAGCCACAGAACGGCCTAACCAGTTGTGAGTTAACGTCAGGGAATAATGAGCGTTTTACCATATTTTTAGCCAGGAATTGAGGCTAAACCATCTTTGTATTTTTATCAAATAATAAAAAGATCTAATTTGTTCCTTTTAAAAGACTTCAGATGAGATGAGCTAGTAATTAGACTAACCACAAGAACAATTTTCCTCTGCTCTCCTATAAGAAAATTAGGAAAAGGAGTTGATGAAAGCAATCATGGCCATGGGATAGATTGAACCTATTTAGCTGACTTTGTGACAACATGGAGTCAAGTAAAACACTAAATCCCTTCCATATCATAACATTCCAGAGGTATGCAATCTTAAGTGTCCTCTAAACTGTGAGATACGGCAGTATGGACTAGTATCGTGAAATAGATTATCACACTGACATAAAGTATGTGTTATTCAGCTTGGCATGAAAACTACTACCAGAAAATAAGGATGCTTACTACTATTTTACCAATTCTATAATAGGAATGGTTATGAAAAGCAATGACATTAATGCTATAGTAAGCTATCACTTAAAGGCATTGGAAAACTTGTCCCAAACCGTGTGCCGCCATCTGAAAAAGTTAACTTTCCGTTGCTTGCAAGTGAAGTTTTTTTTGTGTTGCTACAAAATGCAGACAGTAATGAAACGTGATACCTTGTTATCTTTTATCTGGAACTGAGATGTCCATCGCTGCTATGTACACTGTGTGGTGGGTATTGACCATAGCTGAGTGTATGGACTGTGCACTAGTGTCTAATTACCGACGATAGCAAGCTGTGTGTGTATTTTCTGGGATTGATGGTGGTGTCTAACACTTCTGGTACACCTCATTCGAAACTAGATCAGATTACCGTCATGAGACGTTTCTTTGTGCGTAACTCTTCAATGCCTTAAAATAGATGTTACTGTTTCCTAGGAATCCTTTGACTTCTAAGCCAACTGGCCAATGTTAACAAATTATAATATTAATTGATTGATGGTGCAAAGCCTAAATACATCACAGCATAGATCTGCCAAGTCCTGCACGAGTTCCCATGACGACACTCACCATCTGAATAGCGCTGATGTACTGCTTCTGTTCCACATAAATATGAGCCAGGTTCAACCAGACATCCTTCATGTCAGCTGTAGCCTCACGGACCTGCACAAATATGAAGAGAAGAAATGGGCTACTGTCAAGAACTGATAAACAACAACACAGGGCCACAGGCCAGTCTTGAGATTATCATATAAATATGATAAATTCTATGATCGTGCTAGGAGAATTCCTCTACAAAAGTGATTCAATCACACCACTAACAGTCTATGATATTTTCATACAAATATTATAAATTCTATGATCGTGCTATGATAATTCTTCTACAAAGGTGGTACAATCACACTACTACCAGTCTATGACATACAGCAACTGGGAGGTATACATTTGTGTTAACTACACAGTGCTCCAGCAACTGGGAGGTATACATTTGTTGTTCACTACACAGTAATCCTCACATTATCTGTGTGATAGACATGTCTAATATGTGTAACCCATCCTGAGTATAGAACAGCACAGATCTACCACCCAGAAAAGCAGTTAACTGTTAGAGTTGGAAAAGTAACAGCTTTAGTATCTAAACTTACTGGACATAAAAAAAAAAAAAATTATCAAATGTCTTTCTAATTCTTGCAGTAATTTTGTCCAACAAATAAGTCTTCAAAGCAAGTCTTGTCTTGTAAGTGACCAGATAAGAGTGTTTCTTGCTGTAATTTTCAGAAATTTATGACAAAACTTTCATGTCTGCACAGTAACCTATAATCAATGATCAAACATCAAGACAAACTGCAGGAATGGATGTTTATATAAATTTCACAAAGGTACACTCCCAGAAGCTTTCAATAAATTCTACTGTAGTAAATCAGAAGGGCATACCTTTTAACAATCGTTATAAACACTCTCTATGTCAACCATATTGTAGAACTATCCGTAGTCAAACCCAAATAGGGAGTACTGGTGTACATTTTTGGAACTCACTTGATCAAGATATCAAAAACTCAAATACTCTTAACTCATTTCAAAGAAAACTCAAGCATTACCTTTTAAATAATAGTACAAACCACCCACGCTAAGTTGTTATTTTGTCTCTTTGTATGGATTTGTTTATTTCTTTCTTCGCTTCCTCTTTATATCTATTCTCTGTTTTTCCTTATCTCTTTACTCTCACTGTACTTATGTGATTTTTGGAAATTTTCTATTTCTTGTTAAGGATCCAGACTCGAAAAGTTTCTACTTACTTCTGGTTCCTCCACTTCCATTATAGCATACTTTGTACGATGTATATTTTTTATTGTTATTTCAGCATAATTTGAGTTAATTACTCATTGACTCTGTTACTGTATATGTATATATATATATAAATATATACAACCAACCACCGAACACCCCCAAAGGAACCAAACACGACGGATAATCCTACCAACAGAACACCGACAAAGGAGCAGATGCAGACAAAGGAACAATACACCGATAATCCTATAATCCCCAGTAATCCCGATGATGAGCCTATATATTCCAGGAGTATAACTTGAAGCTAACAGTTGTCTGATGATGGCTCAGCACGTGAAGCTCTGAGTAACAACTACTAGTGTTCCACTAGTCTCAACTAGTCTCAACAACAAAAAATAAACTTGATTTAATGATGCAAGACAACATGAGTACTCAGATTCGACTACTTACCTGGGAGAAAACATCCCTAGCCTCCCTGATGTAACCCTTCATTGCCAGAATGGCTCCAATACCATTGGCAGCATAGAGGTTTCGATTATCGTTACGTAATACCTGTCTGTACATGGCCAAGGCACGATCCTGGTGACGTTTTTCCTGTCAATGAACATAAAAATATCATACACTGAAACATGTGCTCCTCCATTATTCAAATAACAGAATACTCTGTAGTTATTTTGTTATCTGTTATTGTTTTCTATTTTTGTGGTAGTTCCATTTCATCAAAATATTGTCACATCTACAAGTTAACAGTATACAATAACATGTGCTAATGAGTAAACAGTACTGGTACGCAATTTAAGTCTAAACTTGCATCATAGAGCCGATAATGCTTGGACTCATAAAGCCTTTCTTTATCAACCACTTTGTTTATAATTTGTGATATCCAAAATGTATTCACCGATTACAGCAAAAAAAGCAAAACACAATCATCAGGCTAATCTGCCCTGACAGTTAATTTCAAAGGTATCATATTACAAAGCGAGTATTATTTAATATTCCTTTGAATTATCGGCAGCGTTTGATGCAGGATACCTTTTCTTTGTCCCTGGTCGGCTGATAAAGAGTTTGCAACCAGACATTTCCCAGGGCCAGCAGAGAGTAGGCATCATTCTGGGTAGTGGGCTGCTTCAGGATCCTCTCAAACTTCTTCTGCCCTGGACCCCACTCCTGTTTGGCCAGATGAAGGTTTCCGATCAAGCTCCATGCATCTGGATGATCCTGATGGATAGAACGAAACAGTCTGGCGTTACAGGACAGGACTTCTTTGGCATGCGAACATTTTGTATTGTAAGACCACACTGGCATATAAGACCACAATGGTATTACAAGTAACATTGAAGACCAACCTGGCATATTAGCCCACAATGGTATTACGACTAACATGTAAATCCACACTGGCATATAAGACCACAATGGTATTACGACTAAACATGTAAGACCACACTGGCACATAAGACCACAATGGTATTACAGCTAACGTGTAAGACAACACTGGCATGTAAGACCACAATGGCATTACAACTTAACATGTAAGTCCACACTGGCATATAAAACCACAATGGTATTATGACTAAACATGGTTAAGTCCACACTGGCATATAAAGTAACAATGGTATTACGACTAAACATGTAAGAACACACACCGGCATATAAGACCACAATGGTATTACGACTAACATGTAGGACCACACTGGCACATAAGACCACAATGATATTACAACTAAACATGGTAACTCCACACTGGCATATAAAACCACAATGGTATTACGACTAACATGTAAGTCCACCCTGGCATATAAGAACACAATGGTATTACAACTTAACATGTAAGTCCATACTGTCATATAAGACCACAATGGTATTATGACTAAACATGGTAAGTCCACACTGGTATATAAGACCACAACGGTATTACGACTAACATGTAAGTCCACACTGGCATATAAAACCACAATCCTGGTATTACGACTAACATGTATGACCACACTGGCATATAAGACCACAATGGTATTACGACTAAACATGGTAAATCCACACTGGCATATAAAACCACAATGGTATTACGACTAACATGTAAGACCACACCGGCATATAAGACTATAATGGTATTACAACTAACGTTGAAGACCACACTGGCATATAGGACCACAATGATATTACGACTAAACATGGTAAGTCCACACTGGTATATAAGACCACAATGGTATTACGACTAAACATGTAAGTCCACACTGGCATATAGGACCACAATGATATTACGACTAAACATGGTAAGTCCACACTGGTATATAAGACCACAATGGTATTAAGACTAATATGTACGACCACACTGGCATATAAAACCACAATCCTGGTATTTTCAATTCTGTTTGCCATTTCCAAACTCACCTGGTTGATCTGAAGAGCATCTTTGAACCAATCAGAGGCTTCATAAATTTGGCCTCTGTCTCTGGCCATACAACCGATTCTGAGATAACCTGGGTGAAGATGAAAGAAGTGAATAAATTAAACTAATTTTCAAAAATAGAAGCAACAGTACACCTGATTTATGAGACATGGCAAACTTTATATATCTCCTCTCAGTTCATCAAAATGATATTAATCTGGTTTATTTATTATTGTCATATTTCATCCTAGTGTTGTCCAGACTCCTTACTGCATTGTCACAACTTAAGCTTTCAATAATCTATAAATGCTAGAGTTGTATGAAAATCTATGGAACAATAACTTTACCATAGCGATAATGCGGATGATTTGTTGGGATATTGTTTGGTAAAGTTTTTTTGATAGACAAATGCAAGCTAATATAGAAAGCGACTTTTTTTATAATCATATGTGATTATTACTATCTGTTTTAGGCTTTTACAATAATTGTCTTACTGTACTATAGTTTCTCATACTTATTTATATTTAAACATAGACTATGATTTAATCTATTTTACTATTTACATACTTCTGAAATTGTTTTGGACTATATGCGTTTTAGTTTTTAGTATCGTTTAGTACGGGTGTATTTCATATTGTTGCTTTTGGCTTTTACATTTTTTTTTTTTGCCTTATTGGTTCTATATATATTTAATATTTTGGTTTTTGTTACTATTTGTTTTTAGGTTTTACATTTGTAAAGCGCTTTGAGCAGCTTTGCTGATTATGCGCTATATAAATTTTACTTATCATTTTACTTATTATTATTATACCCCCTGTACCAACCTGGCTCTATGAAGCTTGACTAAATGGAAAAATGCAGTATGCAATTTGGAACCTATACCAATCAGAGGGTCCTTTACTGAATCTTAGCAAAGTTAACTGATGGTAGGGCTCTTTGAAATATCATCGCTGAGATTTCAGTTTTAGCTAACAAGAATGTGACTTGAAAAAACATATTGTAGAGTTTTTCAAGCCTTGCTCAATATGAGCATACATTCACAGAGCCTTCCTGTGTTGTTTGCAGTCAACACTGCTGAAACAAAACAAAGCTTACAATCTGCATTACTCGGATGGTCTTTGACCATACCTTTGTTGCATTGCTTTATTAAAGTTTCGGTAGTTTGCAGAACAGGGAAGATTAATAAACAACTTATTTTCAACTTATAGAAAGTCACATATTTAAACAAACATCGACCACTTGATAAATCTTGGTTAGCTAATCATTTGGAGTTATCCATTAGAATTTTCACAATATGAATCACCCTGGATTTTGTTTTTAGACAGGGAGTGATTTATGGTTTATTCAACAAACTTACTCCACGAATCTGGCTCAGACACATAAAAGGCAGCTAACCATGTTGTAACTAGCTGCAACATACAAATCTACATTATCAGATTTATTATTTCCTTAAAAACATGTTTTTTTTCAAGCAAGAATTTAGCCTTAATCCTCTTTTTGTCCCTCCACTGTTTATCTCCTACCTCTCCTCTTCCCTTGCTGGTTTCTTTCTTTCTTCTCTCCATCCCTTGTCTACTTATCCCCTTATCTATCTCTTTGTGTTCACCATGCTCATTAACCCCTCTGTATTCTGTGCTTGTTTTTGTCCCTTCTGTTACTGTTACTTGTCATTTAGCTTTTGAAGAAGATCCTGCTAGGATCGAAACGTCAGGCCAACTTACTTTTACACACAAGAATTTAGCTTGACAGACTATGGCTAGGTTGCATCAAACCTTCAAACTGTTTTGAAACTGGCCACAACTTACAATCTACATAATTTGGATGATCCTTGAGGATATCTTTGTAGAGCTTTTCAGCCTTGTCATACATGAACCTAGCTTCACAGAGTCTTGCTAGGTTGTAAGACGTTGTCACTGCTATGGCATTGTAGTAGGTTTCATCATGCTCAGCTTCTGTCTTTGACCTTTCCAACGAGGCTTCATAATATTTCTAAAAACAGAGAAAAAGTAAACGACATGCTCTGGAGGAGGAGGATTGGAATCAATAAATTTGCAACAAAATTAAAGATTAAATATAAAACATGAACAATGAGTACCGTGCCTTAGATTCTGGCTTTGTTTTATAAAATCAATCTCTCAGTTTCTGATTTTCATCACAAGTTACTAATGTTTAACTGTACCATCTCCTTAAATGTAATGAACAATATGATACACCTCTTTCACTACTCTGAATCCCAAAAGAGGTGAAATCAATCTTTGAAGACTTGATTAGAGAAAAAAACTTTTCAGTAAAAAAAAAATCATTGCATCGTTATTATGAACAATTTCCGACCAATACTGTACAGTACAGATGGACGAACAGCAAGGTACAAATAAGTGTTGCTCTGAGTATCGGACAGCCTTCATAGCAGGGTTTCCCTAACGTTATCCCCCCACTAAGTCCAAGTCCCGTTGATGTCCCCAACTTTTCGACACTCGATCTGAGTCATTATTTGTAAAAGATCAAGTAAATAGTGTAATTTTGTTATGAAAAAAAACAAGCGATGAACAAATATTTGTTTGGAATTCAAGATCAGATCAGCTCTTGATCTTCATGACGTACTGTCATGCATACACCAACTTTAACAAAGTCATGCGGCCTGTGTCTGTTTCATAATTCAGTTATTTATCACATGCACGGTACGGTACTACTATGGCAACATTTGTGTATGGAATGCGAAAAGAGTTTGTCGATAGGTACGAATTTTGTACATTACTAAATTATATGATATATCAGATTTTAGTTCAACATAAAGTACTCTAGTTTTGACTTTCAGAAACGTCTCACGAACCCCCTTCACGCACCCCCTGGGGGTTCATACACCCCAGTTAGGGAACCCCTGCATTCCTAAAAGTATCAACACCTTACCTGAGCTTCTTTCATGTTTCCAAGCCTGTAATGTAAAGCGCCAACATTGTTTAATATTTCCGGTGGGACATCAGCCTCCACTTTCTCCCTCAGGATCCTGGTAGCGGTACCGTACGCTGCAAGCGTTCCCTACAGAGATACGTAGAGTTACATAAATGGTTACGTAAAATAGTTACGTAAATTAATAATTACATAAATGGTTACGTAAAGAGTTACATGAATGGTTACGTAAAAAAGTTACGTAAAATACTTAGAGTTACATAAATACAGTGGAGTGTTAGCTCAGTGGTTAAAAAATTGAACAGCCAATAAGTTGGTTTTTGGATAGCTTTCCTGGATTACTAGATAACCTGTGACAGTGGGAGTAAAATATGATGAAAACTCATGTAGTGTGTTTGAAAGCAACATCGACAGCTAGTTGGTGTAAATATAGAACACTGACAATGTTTATAGGATTCACTGTAATGATCTTCAAAGCGAGCTTCTTCAAATCAAATTATTCCGAGTTAGCAAACTGCTTCTTATTTATACTCCAATGAGAAACACAGATATAAAATTTAGTTTCCAAAAATTCTCTTAGGCTGTTCTTTTTCCCTGAAAATATGCTCTTGCCCTGAAATTTGAACAAGAGTTTACTTCAAAATAACACATACAATTTACACAATTTTGAGAAATAATTCCTTCTGTACCTGCACATCGAATCCTTCTAATATCTGGGCCAGTTCGATCCAAGCTTCGACATCATCAGGAAACTGTTCCACCACTTTCTGCAGGTAGTCCTTGGCCAACTCTTGCTTGGCGTCGTCTTTTGACTCGGCATAGAGGGAACTCAAGATCTTCATCGTCTCATAGTTATTTGGCTGTACCTTGAGGACCTTCTCAAAACATTGGCTTGCCTAAAAGAATATATA
>JAIPMN010046131.1:0-11125 GCA_020650975.1 Apostichopus californicus | reverse complement strand
AATGTATCAATGTTACAACCTGTGTGAACACTGGGAGAATTAACAACATAACATCTCCTCATATACCCACTGAAACACTCTGAAATCAAACTAATGTATCAATGTTACAGCTGATGTGAACACTGGGAGAATTTACAACATAACATCTCCTCATATACCCATTGATACACTCTGAAATCAAACTAAAGTATCAATGTTACAACCGATGTGAACACTGGGAGAATTAACAACAAAACATCTCCTCATATAACTACTGATACACTCTGAAATCAAACTAATGTATCAATGTTACAACCTGTGTGAACACTGGGAGAATTAACAACATAACATCTCCTCATATACCCACTGAAACACTCTGAAATCAAACTAATGTATCAATGTTACAACCGATGTGAACACTGGGAAAATTAACAATATAACATCTCCTCATATACCCCACTGATACACTCTGAAATCACACTAATGTATCAATGTTATAACCGATGTAAACACTGGGAGAATTTACAACATAACATCTCCTCATATACCCACTGACACACTCTGAAATCAAACTAATGAATATCTCTCATTCTTTTAGCTAATCATCCACTGGACAAAAGCTGCTGCAACAGTATTACTGTCGTGACGTCACATAAGAACACCTCTTGGAAATCAATCTCTTACATAGATCTCACCACTCATAAAACAAGGACCGATGCAAACATTGTTAACATTGACGTTAACAGACGTGAACACCAAGGATAACTCACTAATCTGTAAACTAAACATTGACACTTTAAACTTAAGGCTGCTGCAACAGTATTTATGTCAGAACAGATGTGAACACCTTGAGAAACTCAATTAAGCACTTTAATAAACAACAAGGGCGACAACACATGTGAACATTTTGCACTTCTGTTTTGGTTTTTCTTGTTCCCTTGCAGTTTAGCAATAGGGCTGCTGCAACAGTAATTATGTCAGAACAGATGTGAACACCTTGAAAAACTCAATCTAGCACTTGAATAAACAACAAGGGCGACAAAACATGTGAACATTTTGCACTTCTGGGTTTTTCTTGTTCCCTTGCAGCGATACTTACCCTTCTTCTTGTTCCATCGCATCAGGGTCATAAATATTAACATTGATTGGCTTGGTCTGTCTCAGCAGGGCTATGTACGCTTGAAAGATGTCTGCTTTTACATTTTCTTCTCTTTCTGTAAAGGATTAAAAAACTTGGGAGGGTGAGCAAGAGACCAAAGATTTATGTCAAAAGTCTCCTTAAAATGACAAAATTAATTTCCAACAACCATCAGATCCTATCCTTGATGATCTCTCCTTCAAACAGGAGAGGCGAAAAGGGAGGACAAAAAGTGAAATGGACGGCTAGAAACATGGATAGCAAGAGTGCAGTGAATGTGAGGAGACAAGTGAGACGGATGTGTACTACAGACAATGCAAGTTACAGATGTCATCTGTTGATGTAACTCGTATTCCTACACATTCATGTGATCTCTGACCAATCTGAGGGATTTAACACAAAACTTGCTGGATCTGGCAAAGTGGCCTGAAGACACACGATCTTACATAAAAACATTAAATTTGTGGTTATCATTGTACTCCTGTTTTCATGAGTACATAGACTAAGCGAGGCACAGAAGCCCACATCCCAACAAACATTGCTCGTTTCTGTTTAACCTTGTAGTCCCTTTCGAATATTAACAAACCTTTGAATCGTCCAATGAGAGCAGGGGAGACAGTCTTATAGAAGTCTGGGAGCATGTCGTGCCTGGATGCGATCACTGCCTGCAGACATTTGGCCGACGCTCGACGGACCTTCCAGCTCATGTCGTCATCATCGCTGTATTCGTCGTCACTCTCCCTGTGCAAAATCATCAGAAGATCAAGTTAAGTATTAAGTTTTTGTAACAGATGGAACATCGAGAAATTTATAATTAGGCCTGATGGTGCAAATGTTACTAATACGCACCGACCCGAACACACATGTAGAACTGATAGAGTTTTGTGACTGTATCAGCGCTTCTGCTTACGAGAGGCGAGTCTAGGCTGCCTGATAGCATAAATACTGTTTGTAAATATTCCAGTTCTAAGAACACTACAGCACATTCACAGCAGTTGTAGCTTGACCTACAATCAATCTGCATAGATAACAACTGAGGTCAAAGTTGTATTGTAATCAATTGATTATGCAAATTGTCAGCTTATAGCTATCAGCATGCATTGTGGAGAAAAGAAAAGTTTCCAACCACTTGTTCATATTTATATATATAGATATCTGTATATATTTATATCTATATATATATATCTATATGTGTGCCAACTTGTCGAGTAATCAAAAATGGGGGACATGCACTGGGGACTGGGGTTGTGCAATTTCAGACGAGAGTTGCAGTGAGGTGAATAAGCTTTTCCTATACACACTTAGACATCAAAGACAGATAAAGACAAAAGAACTGAGGTATGCAGGGTATGACTTACCCCTCTTCTTCTCCATCTGTGTCCATGGCATCTTCCTCTTCCTCCTCATCATCGTCATAGTTGTAGTTAGGATCATAGCAGAGATACTTCAGACAAAGCTCAATAATCTATGGGATCAAATAGAGTACCTTACCGAATTGATCCTTGAACATTCTTCAGCCAGTGAACATGAATGATAAATGTTCTATGGGATCAAATACTATATAGCTTTAACTATGATAGTGTGAGATACATCAGGTAGGGGTCACTGATCCATGGGATCAGATATAGCATGTCATAGAATAGTAAGTACTATGACATACTGTACTTCAGACAGTGATCATGAATGATGAATGATCCATGGGATCAAATACTCTATAGCTTTAACCATGATAGTGTGAGATACATCAGGTACATGTCACAGATCCATGGGATCAGATATAGTATGTCATAGAATAGTAAGTACTATGAAATACTGTACTTCAGACAGTGAACTTTAATGATGAATGATCCATGGGATCAAATACAATGTAGCTATAACCATGATAGTGTGAGATACATCAGGTAGAGTTCACTGATCCATGGGATCAGATATAACATGTCATAGAATACTACGTACTATGACATACTGTGCTTCAGACAGAGAACATGAATGATGAATGATCCATGGGATCAAATACTCTATAGCTATAACCATGATAGTGTGAGATAAATCAGGTACAGGTCACTGATCCATGGGATCAGATATAGCATGTCATAGAAATACTAAGTACTATGACATACTGTACTTCAGACAGTGAACATGAATGATGAATGATCCATGGGATCTAATACCATATAGCTTTAAAGATGATGATGTGAGATACATCAGGTAGGGGTCACTGATCCATAGGATCAGATATAGCATGTCATAGAATACTAAGTACTATGAAATACTGTACTTCAGACAGTGATCATGAATGATGAATGATCCATGGGATCAAATACTATATAGCTTTAACTATGATAATGTGAGATACATCAGGTAGAGGTCACTGATCCATGGGATCAGATATAGCATGTCATAGAATACTAAGTACTATGACATACTGTACTTCAGACAGAGAACATGAATGATAGATGATCCATGGGATCAAATACTCCATACCTATTACCATGATAGTGTGAGATACATCAGGTAGAGGTCACTGATCCATGGGATCAGATATAACGTCATAGAATACTAATTCCTATGAAATACTGTACTTCAGACAAAGAACATGAATGATTCATGGGATCAAATACTATGTAGCTTTAACCATGATAGTGTGAGATACATCAGGTAGAGGTCACTGATCCATGGGATCAGATATAACGTCATAGAATAGTTAGTACTATGAAATACTGTACTTCAGACAGTGAACTTTAATGATGAATGATCCATGGGATCAACAAAATTTGATTAAGGAATGAGTACCAGATGATCATGTGCAATACATGATCCAGAATAAGGAGACACTACTGAGGTGAATGATCCATGGGATCAAATATAGAATCTTTAAGAATAGTATCGGAACATACTTTAGACAGGATTGAATGACAACTGATCTACGTGATTTAGTTCGCTACATGATTAGGAATAACTTGAGAATTTTCAGCCATAAATTGAATCAAACATAACAGCTTGAAAAAGTTCTCATATGGAGAAAATATGGAGAAAATATGGAGATTAAATATGTTTACTAAAACCAGTGTATAAGAAAACTGTTCATCCTACCTTGTGCAAATATGGAGATATTTCTTTCGGGCATCTTCTCACGAAAGATTCAAATGCCTATCAACAAAGGATCAAACAATAAAAGACAGCATATGAGATGAAAGTGTAAATATAGAGATATTTCTTTCGGGCATCTTCTCACGAAAGATTCAAATGCCTATCAATGAAAGGTCAAACAATAAGAGACATAAAATGAGATGAAAGAGTGGGCAAATGGGATACTTAAATTCTTCCAGTACAACCAAAAACTCTTCTACAATTATGTTGTTGTCCCATCTGGCTTCCCAAGAAATCTACAATCATTTGTTCCAGATCAAAGAGTTGACTGGTAGCATCTGAATAAGACCATGCTGACCATTTGGAATGTACATTTGGTCAGGCCTAAGGACCAATATTCACTTCTCTCAGCTGGAAATGCTCTGGTTATTCGCAAGAACCAAAACCTGCAAATAATGTTTTGATTGGTTGCCTTTTTCGAAGTCCAACGTTGTAGGCAACAAGCCATTTGATCACTCACATGCAATGCTACGCCCCTGCTCATTGACACAAAATAATCTGCCTTCCAATAAAAGCCACAAGACACAAATCTGAGAACTGGTGCCATAGCAACAAATACACCCATATAACATTTAAGTGTTTCTGAGGCACAGTAAACCTATCAGTGTTGATGATTAACATAAATGTTGACTTGTTGATGAGAACAAGCCCTTTGCTGTAAGTGATATTTGTAAGATACCACTACAGGGACCAGAAGGTAGTTGGGAAGGGGAGGGGAGGAGGGTTTGAGATTTAGTTTAAGATGTTACGCATTCAGACTTACCTGTAGGCAGTACTCTTGGAGTTCATCGTCGCCCTCTACCTGACAAAATTTCACAATTAGCGGGATGATCTTCTCCATGTGTTCTCCTACGCGATGTCCCGCTTGACGACTGACAAACAAAATATAAAAACCAAGGTGGTGTACAGATCACATTGCTTAATCTTGGTATAATTGTTTTTTTTATTATGTCTGGCCCCTTGCTCCACCCAATGTTTTTCTGTGCTTTCATAGAAAATTGAGGACCCTGGATATAGGTAATAAATAATACAGCAGTTGAAGTTTGCATATCAGTTATACCCAGATCAAATAAAATTCTAGAATATATTGATTTGTCATCATTTCATCTTTAGAAACAACCTTCAGGGTTCCATGACCCTCGACTCCCCTCTCCTAGCTGTTATCCCCTCCGCACTAACACCTGCCAAGTTCCACCATACCCTGACAACCCCCACCCGACCCTTCAATCCACCTCATACCGGTAATGTTCCACCACCATCCTGACTCTGCACCTCCTACATGCTTCGCATCACACCTGTCTTAGACAAGCTATCACAACAGTACCACCACCACAAAACATAAATTACTTAATTAATATCAATATTATCTACTACCTTGCTCCCTACAAAGGGACCTCCCACACCATCCCCCCTCCCCTCCTGGACCGCCCCCACTCTCCCATCCCTCCCCCATCCCCTTCCTACCCCTGCTCCTTTGAGGATTACTTGTACTAACCTGATGGAAGCTATGCACTGTATGAACGTCCTAGTAGTTGAGGGATTAGTGTTGGCACTCAGTTCGTTTAGAAGAAATTCAATTAGGTCGTTGAATAAATTCTTGTTTGAACTGAGCACTAAATGACCTGGAAGAGAAAAAAAATGAAAATGTTGTTGTCCTCCATTTATTAAATCCCCATGAGAAACAATAACAAAAACAAAAACAAACACAAGCGTGCCGTTGTAGAATTTGGTCTTCTTTGTTATATCAATTGTTTCAATATAGATAAAGAGTTTTTCAGTTAATGGCTATCGCAAATCAGCATCTTCTCCATTTATAAGCCCTCTTTCGTGATTTATGTGGTAAGAGATACTTTTGATCTATAAGGATCAGTATGTAATCCAAGCTGAGAGTGTGACATCGAAAAGCGTAGCTTTAGGAGTCACATTCCTTGAAAATTTGCAAAGAAGTTTGAAAATTTATTATCAACGATTAAAGAAAGCTGCTCGGATTCATCGATCGAATTCACACCATTACAGCATCGTTACACACTCTCCCAAGGTACTTAAAACGAGATGGGACGTGCGAATAGTAAAAACTGGATAACTAAATGATAACACTGCACGTTACAACATCTTCGAGGTATCTTCTCTTCAAGAGAAAATAGAAGGAACAAAATAGTCACAAAGTGCTTATCTGCTTCGAAAGTCCTGTGTAGGTAAACATTATCAAAGTTAGCGGGCCTCATTCTTTGAATCCTAGCAGGATCTTCTTCAGAGGCTTTGCAAAAAAATCCTGCTATGATTGGCATTTAAGTGCCAGCTCCTTCAACCTTTAACTACATTATATATTCTCAACGGTCTGAAAGAATAGTGAACGGCAAATATTTTTGTGGACATTTTTTAAATACTGCTAACGTACCAGTGGCATCATTTCCCACACCGAACTTCAAAAGTTAGGACAAATAAACACCACAACATTTACCAAAGCTGTAGAACACCCAAATGTATCTTGAAACTGAATTGTCCAAGGGAATACCCCCCCTCCCAACCCTCCCCTAGTAGCATTTTTTTCTTAGGAAAGGGCAAAACTGGTTGATGTATCATCAACAAACTCACCCAAAGCGATGATGGCCCTCTTCCTGACTGCCATTCGAGAGCTGCTTAGCTGAGGGAGTAGAGCTGACTGGATGGTTGGGTGAAAACTAATAAGTAATGCTGTAATGAATAAAATAGAAACACAACCTTTTGAGATGAATCAAAATTATCAAATTAAAATCAAAATCATCAGAATTATCAAAATGTGCAGGCAATTAATCATAATTTCAACCCAAATTTGGGACTTAACTATCTAGTTTGCTCATTATCTCTAAATGTTGTCATAATTAATTCCTTGGCATTTCAGAAACAAAGAATATGTTCTTTCATTTGTCTTGTTTATTATCCTTTTGTAAGATACAATTGTTTACCAGAATGAAATCCTTCTTTACAAGATAAATTTGGATAATCTCTCAAACTTACTGGTTTGATCATTTACAAAACGCACAAACTTTACATAAAAGCCTGTTACATAAAAGCCTGTCTCTACTCTAACGTACTGCTTGCAAATTGACATAACTCCGGTACACCCAGACATACCAATTTTGGGCTGTCCAACCCATTTCTGCTTCATCTCCAAATCAACAATTATGATAGTCCTACTTTTTAAAATGTTTTAAATTAGCCTGAATTTTCCTGGATTTAACTACCAATGTCCCCCATTTTTATTCCACATTTGATACAAACTTATCCTCACTCCTTAAAACTTGTTTACTTGAATACGAACAATGGAGAGAGTGAAACAGGTTAACTTACGTCCAAACCTGCTAAGCAGATCACCAAGAATGTCAAGAGCTTCCAGCTTCACCGATACATCCTCCTGCTGTCAACATCAATCAGAATTCAAGAAATCAAACCCACAGTTAGAAACTTCCTACAGTAGTTATTTCTTTTAAGGTAGATTCGACAAGAAATTGCAGGTCGATTGTCTTATATATATCAATCAAAATTATACAAATTAAACATTTAGAGAAACTTGCTAATTACTTCATTAAGGGATGAGAGGGGATGAGAGGGGAGGAGAGGTGTGGAGAGGGGAGGAGGGGAGCAATGGGGAGGAGATGGGAGGAGAGGGGAGGAGAGGGGGGAGGGGGAAGGAAGGGGAGGAGAGGGGAGGAGAGGGGATGGGGAAGGAAGGGGAGGAAAGGGGTGGGGAGTGGGAGGGATGGGTGGGGTGGGGTGGGGTGCAGTGGGGAATGGAGGGGGAGGGCAGGTGGGGCCAACACTTTGACTTGCTCTAAACCTCAAATGAAGCTGATTGACTATTGACTTCATTGTAACTGTATTATCGAAACATATCGGTGTGACATCAAGTTTAAGGATTCATTTTTCAGTTTATATCCTACCTTGGTAATAGCATTTGTTAGTCTTCCTGTGATTCCTTTACAAATACTCGTTGCTAGAGTGTTTGAAGACGTTGGTAATTCATTGATCACTGTCTTCAAGCCTGAATGGAGTCAAAGAAAACAGGAAAAAAAACATCTAGTGCGGTTCCAGAAACTGACAGAGCCCTTCCTCATTGCAAACAAACGTATAGTACGTTTCATAACACTCCGTACAAACAAGGGCAGAGAACAAACTTTTGTAAATGAATTAAAACATTAAAACATTCATGTGGCTGGAGTATCTGGGAAAAACTCACAAAATTTAACATGCTTAAATTTGCTAGAAATTTTCAATCATGGTCTGAGGCTGATTCTCAAGATTATTTCCCAGATTACAAGATTACAATTGGTGTGTTCACTATGACCTGTGTTGAATATGGTTACTACAACCAATACAAGGGTTACATGAATACGTACCCAACACATTATAGTTAGTAGAGCTGTTATGAAGAGGCAAGAGAAATAATATTGCAGGACTTAAAATGACTGTATCATGGTCATTCTACTCACTACAATTCTGCTACATGGTATGGATACTCTACCACCACAGCCATGTGGAAGCAACAGTCTACATACTGGAGCTAAGTGGGAAGTCCACTTTACCCACTTTAGCATTGTGGGATAAATACTCTTTCCCCCACAGCCATGTGGAAAGGACCGTCAACATACTGGAATTAAGTGGTAAGTCCACTTAACCCACTACATCAACGTGGGATAAATACTCTACCATCACAGCCATGTGGAAGCAACTCTCTACATACAGGATTTAAGTGGGAAGTCCACTTTACCCACTACATCAACATGGGATAATTTCTCTACCGCCACAGCCAAGTGGATGCAACTGTCTACATACTGGAGTTCAGTGGGAAGTCCACGTTACCCACTTTAGCAATGTGCGATAAATGCTCATTCCAGCACTGCCATGTAGAAGCAACCGTCTACATACTGGCATGAAGTGGGAAGTCCCCTTCACCCACTTTAGCAATGTGGGATAAATGCTCATTCCAGCAGAGCCATGTTGAAGCAACTGTCTACATACAGGACTTAAGTGGGAAGTCCACTTTACCCACTACAGCAATGTGGGATTAATACTCCACCACCAGTCATGTGGATGCAACTGTCTACATACTGGAGTTAAAAGGGAAGTCCACTTGACCCACTTTAGCAATGTGCGATAAATGCTCATTCCAGCACAGCCATGTAGAAGCAACTGTCTACATACTGGCTGGAAATAGGTGGTAAGTCCACTTTACCCACTATAGCAATGTGGGATAAATGCTCTTTCCACCACTAAATTGCATGGAGTGGGGCCTCTACGGGCAACAACTACTGTACATCAGCCACACAATGCCCATCAGAGAGCCCTTACACACGGTACATAACACTTGTAACTCACCAATGCTGGAGATGTCTCTCAACTGTTCCTTGTCGGATAACATGTTGTTGCAGAGTGTTTCCACGATGGTCTCAACCTGATAGTCCTTCACTTTGGAGACCAGCGGCCCAAGACTAGGTAAAAAACATTGATTTTAAAGAGCATCATTGTACAGGGAGTTAATGCTATGCTGGTACAATACAGACTCAGGTAGGCCTAAAGTTTTCGTCCTTTGTTGCTACAACGACCACACATTTATTACACTGACATTCAAATACAGAGAAATTAACAACGTCAGTATAAATATTAACACAAGAGTGAAGTGAACTCAGTCTACACTTGTAAACAGTAGGTATCACTTTGTACTTTAGTAAGTAAATACTGAGTAAAAAGTTCTTTTGACTTTTTCTGTCTTTAATGTGTAAGTGAATATATAGCTTTAATAGCTTAAGACCTGGCTGCTTGCAATTCTCCCAGTCTCAGATTTGTGAACCAAGTCTACATTTGTAAATAGTAGGTATCTCTTAGTTCTTAGAGTAAAGCAACTTCATGCCTAAAAGATGCACAAAACTATCTCTTTGACATAACAGCCTAACCATCACGTTCTACACTAGACAGCCATGACAGTAAGCCTACACCATTGTTTCTGGTTGGATGAATACATCTCAGCTATTAAACAGCTTCATGCATAAGAATTCTTATTGAATAACCTTCTTTCCATTGGAAATTCAAAGTTATTCATGTTAAAAAACAAATAAATGACTTTTAGACAAGAAGTACTCTGGGAACCTGTTGATTATTATCATAATAGAAAGCACACTGACAGAGCATTTCATGTTGTAGCCGTACATGTCCTTCCTCCACACAGCCCCGCCCCCTCTCCTACCCACTGCCTCCATCGCCACCACCTACCACACAAACAAGTAAATACTAAGTGACTGACATAGTCAGTCAAAGACACTCTAAAAGTTGTCATCCTGTTTGTCTCCAGTCTTAACTTGCTACCCGTGTAAGTAACCACACCGAATACTCACCATTTAACAGCCAAGTTTTGGACCTCGCCATTTTTATCTTCTAAGAGCTTCAATAACATTTTGACAACCTGTAAGAACAATATGGAATCGTCGCTTGTGACTTCACAAACAAATCGAGGGCTGTAAAAGCAAAAACGTTATACAGCTTTAGACCAAATGGGGTTCAAATAATTCCTACGAACAGTCATATAGTACTGAATCGCAGCATGAAATAGCAACTTTAGAGTTGCACAACTTGCAAATATAGTATAGGAAAGCATTGTAATAATTTTTTTGTATTGTTTGTACTAGACATAAGAACCTCTGAAAGAATCAAGTACCCTGAAGCAATGCTTTAGGAGCAATTTATCACTAAATATAGTCACATTTGTTAGTGAAAAGTACAACTAGAGCACCAATGGTGCAGAGCTCATACCTTTTCGAGCTCAAAAATGTAGGGCCCACAAAACTTTATGGCCCACCAAATTTCAGGCCATTTTTCAGATTCCAC
>JAIPMN010046091.1:0-14500 GCA_020650975.1 Apostichopus californicus | reverse complement strand
ACCAGGATGAGTTAGTTGGGCCGCTTAGGAGACTGCGAGGGTAAAAAATGAACGTGGAAGTTTGGGTGGAAATGTCTTGCTAGTACGTGGTGAATTATTATGCTAAAGTGACCAATGGCTCTAGTTTATTTTATGTACTAAAATCTTGTAGAACTAGATACTTATGATGGGACTTACAGTTATGATTAACAAATATAACTTCTGCAAGTTAGGTTAGTGTATATGGCTAGGCCTACAGACAATGTTGCAAGTGATTTATATTTTCAAATAAAAACCACAAACGCTAAAATATGTAGTGTTACATGTCTCATGTTTCTCCACCAGGATGAGTTAGTTGGGCCGCTTAGGAGACTGCGAGGGTAAAAAATGAACGTGGAAGTTTGGGTGGAAATGTCTTGCTAGTACGTGGTGAATTATTATGCTAAAGTTACCAATGGCTCTAGTTTATTTTATGTACTAAAATCTTGTAGAACTAGATACTTATGATGGGACTTACAGTTTTGGTTGTGGACAGTTTTGAATGCCTAAAATGAAAATTGTTATCTCTTTTATACCACATATTTTAGCAACACACAAGCCTTACCGTGGCATAGACTTACCATTCTTGTCCATTCTTTATCTATCTTTGTATTAAAAAAGAACAGATCTGTAATGAGGCTCAGTCTACTACAGCACACATCTTGTTCAACTTGGAGCATTTCTAAACGTCTTCCCATCGTTCACCATGAAGACTACGTATGTTATCTCCCTCCAAATCATCGGTTCCCTATGCCAAAATTCACCAAGATATACAAGTGTCTTCTAAAAGATGGCATCATCGATGAAAAGCAAGTTGCAAAGCCGCAACAAGTATCGGAAGAAACAGTGCACACAGTTCACAACAAAGAATACATTTCTAAGTTCTTTAATGGAACGACAAGTGACAAGGAACAAAGAATTACTGGATTTAAATGGAGTTCTGGACTTGTAAAAAGATGCAGATACGAGACCGGTAAAGTTTTTATTTTCATTAACATAAAAATGTCACTCAGAGCTTCTGATTAAGGATGTTTAGATCAGGATGCATGGGCATCAACAAGATCTACTATTCTTGGGGGGGGGGTTGGGGGGGAGATGGCAACAAGCATTCTCTCTTTTTTTTCATCTGACATGTACATGTGAGACAGTCAAAGTAATCAGTTAAAGGATATATTCCACATTCAATATCCAGTTAAAGGAATAGTCCACACTCACAAACCAGTCCCTAAACTCAAGATATCCATGGTTCATTGAAAGGCGATTGACTAGCTAAACCTTTGATTCTGTTGGGTGGATTACAGTTCGTGGTCTGTTATATCATATCGCCAAATGTTCTCCAAAAACTTTTCTTTTCTATTATACAATCTTTTTGTTGATTTATCCTTCAAACCTGATACATTTGGAATGTTTGCCTAAAGCTGTCAATGTTCTCTGTATCTACAATTTCATCAAAATCCAACTTTTCTTGTAGAAATATTAGTTTCCTATCATTAAGTACAAAACAATTTAAAACGAATTTAGCGGAATTTGCCGTAACAACATCATTTAGTCTGTTGTTGCCAGATGCATTCATAAAATACCACATAAATTTGACAAAAATCATAGATTTGCCTTAAAAACTACTATGAGGATGTTTTTTGTGACCAAAACAGATGCAGAACAGTTCCAGCATGTTTGTTAAGCAATCAACTGCAGCAACTAGACTTTCCCTCATATTTCTCATCTTGATAATATATATGATGATATTTTTCACTTTAATTTGAAGGTGGAACCGTTCTGGCATCTGAGATAGCATTATCTCGAGGACTGGCTAGTAGTACTGGAGGGGGCACTCACCATGCATTTCCTAGTCATGGAGCTGGTTTCTGTCTGATCAATGACTTGGCTGTTGCAGCTAGACATCTCATCAAGAAGTCAAAAGCTGAAAAAGTTTTGCTGGTTGATTTGGATGTCCACCAGGTAATATGTATTCTATCGTAAAAATTAAAATCTTTCAAAACTTGGATGTTAACTGAATGAATCGATGAATGCAACGAATAATGGTGGTTGGGTTACAACTAGGGTTACCAATCAGAATGTCCCCAGACATGCTAGCTCTCTTTTTTGCAATCTTACAAAATCTAGAAAAGATGGCCAGATTTATTAGTTAAAATAAGAATATTTTGAAAAATTTCTCACCGGTGTTTTGGCCATCTCCTCTTACAGTACCTGCTCAAAATTGTGTACCAAAAGGCAATGTATCAATATTAGCAACTTTTCAACTATTGTGACCAGTATAGGGCTTATTGCTTTTTTTAAAACATCAAATCTTCTAGTACCATATTTCATGTATCTTCATAACCATTCCCCCACCTCCCCCCCCTGCCACCACAAATAGGAGAGATCCCCATCCTTCAACTTATAGTAATCCCTCCTCCAGATAGTGACAGTTTGCCTATCCTCCTTGCGTCCGATTATGGTGACAATTGTGGGCAGTGTCTTCTATATACCAACGTTTGGCCATGCAAGCCGTACCGTTTAACTCACCATGAAACAAGGATTTAGTGGGGGAAAAATACCTGGCAAGCAGTGATATATAACATTTGCAAGTAAAATCAGGATCTATAAAGTTACTTGGAATGTTATTGGAAGATTCAGTTTCTACCCAGTTTTCTTCTCTATATTCTCTTCTTGGTAGGGTGATGGAAGCGCGGATATTTTCAAGGACGATCCATCGGTCTTTACTCTCTCCGTCCACTGCGGCAAAAACTATCCCGCACGGAAGCAGAGCAGCGACCTGGATGTGAGCGTGGATGTAGGAATGGGCGATATGGACTACTTGGCAGTCGTTAAGGAGCATCTGCCCTGGATCCTTGACACTTTTAGACCAGACCTGGTGATTTATGACGCAGGAGTCGATCCACACCTCAAAGATGACTTGGGCAAGTTAAACCTAACAGATCAAGGTGCGTAAAGTTTTTTTTTTATATATATATATATATACTTCCAAAATGCCAGAAATTCATTTTATGGCGATATTGTCAATCAATGGACATCCATCTCTTATATTGGATAATTGTGCCTACTTTCATCTTATTCATGTTTTTCTTAAATTTAAAAGTAAATTTGAAAATGTTTCAATTATCTTTTCATTCATCTATGTTGACCAACTCAGCGATACCTCAGAAAATTAAATATTTCAAAAACAAGAAGTTACTTTTATAAATTGGCAGCTAATTAAATATTTGGTGTATTAACATTTTAGGCTCAATGGCAACATAGATAAACTGCTATGCATATGGGAAACCCATTCATCATCAACATAAGTGTGACAAGGTTGTTGATTATGATGATTGGGTTTGCTTTAATTTTCCTTTAAGGTCAACATTACACAAGTTATACCAATCATCCAAGTGGATGTTAAAGCAAAATGTAACTGCAATATAGTCATGTTACTATCTTCAATGAGACTCTTCGTATTAAGCTGTTGAACTTAAAAACATTGACCAGTTCTTATTTGACGATGAAACATTTGCAACAATATGGATACATATATGTCTATTATACCAGTTAAATATTTGTAAATAATAATAATTTTAGTTACATTTGTGGGCGTGATACAGAGTGACGAGGGGTGTATCAAAATATGTTGAATAATTAGTTTAAGACTTTTGCTAATGTTGAACACATTAGCTTTGTTGACATATGCTACAGTATAAACTAGGAATGAATCTGGTTGGGAGGTGTTGTTTCGGTTGGCAGCCAATCATGAAACTGGCCAAGAATAAACATTGTACAGGTGAATCTAAATAATTAATATTTTGACATATTGATAACAAAATGTTTAAATTTTAATACATCATTATTCTTTGCTTTATACTATAAGAACTCTTGTTCCTTATTACTATCTTCAACTAGTTTTCTTTTCTTTCTCAGGTCTCTTTGACAGAGATTATTGGGTCATGGATTACATGGTGAAGCGAGGGTATCCTTGTGCAACTGTGATAGGAGGTGGTTATTCCAAAGACATCGATGAGTTAGCCCTCAGGCACAGCATAATTCACAGAGCAGCAACAAAAGTGAGCCAATTATAACATTAATTATGATATTACATTTTAACTTGTTAAATTTACAGTTATAGTTGGTATTAAACCAAATTTCATTTAGCTGAACTAATTAAACCATCAGTGTATAAATGAATTTAAATCGGCATTAAACAATTAACATGATAGATATTTTTGTGTTCTTCTGATGAAAAATGGTGAGATAGTGAGCTTGTCACATTAACAAATTTTGACTTTGAATTGAAAATTTCAGGCCCTCAATGGTTACCTACCAAATTTGCTAGTGACTTTCATATTGTAACTCAGATGTTGGCGGGAATTGGAAATAGTTGTTGAGAAAAAAATGAAATTTCACATGCTGCATAAACCTCTGCACCGTTATTGTCATGCTGTATCTGCAGTTACAAGCTACTGTACTTTTTACCAAAGATGCAAGAAGATATAGTCATAGTTGTTGAAACATGAAAAATCAAGACTGGTTTTCATCATTCATCCCTTAGTTTTGTTTTAACCTTTAAGAAATTTATCAGAATTATTGAGCATTTTGAAACTTTCACTGATCTTGTAAATTATGTCTGCTCTCGATCCCAACAGGTATGGAATGACAGAGGGTTATGACAGAGGCTTTCAGGGTTGAAATTCCCTTTAAAAAATCACCAAACTAGAAGTTCGAGGGGGGTATCGTTCGGCAGCCATATTTATCTCAAAACTCAACAGATTTCGACAATTTTTGGCTCAAAGTGAAGGAAATTTTCATAGATTTTCTGAAATTTTAGAGGAACTGCCTTAGGAATAGGACTGAAATGCTCAGGAAGTGTTCAAAACACTTTAGGCAATATTCCAAATGCAACAAGCATCGGTTGGAGTTTTATTTTTGGAGACAGTTTTTTTTTTCAATTTCGTCTTCCATTTGCCGCATTTTTCGGCCATTATCGTTTGACCTTGACACTTGACCTCCAAAAAAAAAAAAAAACCCACTGTACCCCCAATTGTTTTGGTGTTCTATTGAACTTCTAGTTCTTAGCTACATTCTAATACTGGAATGAAGGTTGTAGGGTGTTAGATAGTTGAGTTACGATTTTTTTAAATGGTGACTTTTTCATTGTGCTCCAGCACCACACTTTCTTTTAAGAGTGACTTTCAAACCATCGTAATTGCTATTCCGTGAGGTCTTTGGGAAGAGTCAATGATGTTGCATCTGTCAGACATATCAAAGACTTACATTTCGCTTGGATGTCCAGTGCTGCTATTTAAGAATGTGTTTACCAGCTGGTAATTTCCATCCTATTCTGCCTGAGTGTACACGTTTACCTAGCAGCTTGTAAACTACAAACTGGAATAAGCGTCACCTGTAAATTTCTGGGGAACTTTTTGCCGCATTCATTGGCTTAATATTTGTGAGAAAGACCCATGAAAATTTGTAACCAGTGCCTCTTATTCACACAAGTAAATCGAATGCGTTGTTTTCTCTCACTGTGTGCCTTGCCTTCTTTTTCATATGTGTTAGACAAATTTCATAAATATAAATGATTGCTTCTGGAAGAAATCCTGGTTAGCAGTCAAGGTTATACCGTTCATTTTTACAAACATGCAGCAACCATAAAGTGAGACTAAAAGTAAACGCTCAAACTAGGATACTACGAATAAACTTTTGTTTGTATCTTTCAGATAATAATGAGTAATAATAATGAAATGAGTAATTCTTACAAATTATACTTAAAAGAAGGAATATATGTTAAATTCTAAGAAATAAAAAAAACTTAAATTTTTCATAACAGTTTGAAAAAAAAAATATATTGAACTAGAGCTACTCAGTTATGTAATGATTTTCACCACCGACTGTCCATACCAAATATTTCAGAAAAAATGTAAAAATCGAACATTAGAAAAGGGTATATAATATTGATATATTATCTTTTACTTTGAGAATATTGTCGACCAAAAGTAAAGTACAATTCCTCACTTATTTAACCAAAATTTGTATGAGCAGATAAAACAGAGAAGTTGACCACTGGAGGCTGAGTCAAATATTCTGTGTTATTATATATATATTTTTTAAACTACTTTATAAGCCACTAAAGTAGACACCTAACGTTTCATTAAAAGTTATGCAGTTAGAGAATTTTATTTCGATGAAAAGAAAGAAAATAAGAAATGTAACGTTCTACTTAATGCAAAAAATATTTTTGAAACACTGATGAATAAAAAATAATTCATTTTACATTTTACAAATAAGTGACAGCATTTTGAAAATAAACGATTCTAGAATGTTTTTTTGAGTATTTCGTTTTTGAAATCAATGATGTGTTTGCTGTCAAATTGTATTCATTTTCCGGAATGTTAGGCAACTAACATGAAAACAATTTTTGTTTGTGTTTCTATGATTCCGACAAATTTTTAAAAGTTGTCATGTTTTAATATTTTAATACATTTGTATTTATTTATAAACTCTTTTGAAAGTTTATATGATTGTTATATATGATTGATAAAATATATGATCATTAATATTTATTACAAAACACACTTGACTTCTTCATTTCTTATCCATCTCTTGCTCTTTTCCCTTTAACTATTTTTTTTTTAAATTATTGCAGAAATTTGAAAATGATGCAACCAATTTCCCTACAGCAAATAGTATACGTTGGGTTGTGACTCTTTCAAATGTTGCCACTAACCCAATACCCATTCATCACCCTAACCAGTAACCACTCTTGTGTTACTATTCTGTTGACATTTCTAGCTAGCTAAAGAAGTTCCCTGTCTCTCAACTCAAATAAGCTGTAGTACTATTGAGAATAAATTACTGACATAAGTGGATTAATTTGTAATAAATACCAACCACAAACAGCATTTTACAGACCTTGTAGTATGTGCTATCCATTGAAACAAATATGTAAAGAAAATTCTGGAAGACTTAATTGACGATTATTAACCCACTCCTTAGATCAATCTGAGTACTCAAAGAATAGCAGAAGCTAGGAATAAAAAATCCCACCTCGGTGCACTCGAGGTGTACACAATAAAAACAAGGACTAGACACAAGTTGTAGTGTTCATTACACCAAACTGAGTAGAAAACCGGTGCAGTGGCCGAGTGGATAAAAGCAGTGGCATTTGAAGCAATGAGGCTTAGCAATCCGGCGTTTGATACCCAGCCGGGTCATAGTAAGGTGGGCTTTTCATCCAAGAGCAATCTACGGTTTTCCCATCCGAAATGACTTTCTAAACCGAAAAGATTCTAAATTTGAGTTAAATGTTGAATTGGAATCCACCCGACATGTAAGTTGTAAGCCATAAGCCCTTGTGGGTTTCCCCCACATTTGTGGTCGCTTAAGAGTCATAAATATAACTGCTGATTATAAATATTACTATTATTAAAACTAACCACGAATTTTGCACATGAGCCAGAGAACTAATACAGGTCCATGTTCTATTGGATATATGATCATCTAGAAATCCAAAACTTGCAGCACGTCTTTGATGAGAGAAAATGCCTTCAGACCTTCACTATACAAAAGTATTTTGTTAAATCACGATAATTGCCAAATTTCTGGCAAATGCTGTACAGTATACCTTGATAGTTCACTTTTGCCATGGTTACTCCTTATATGCAGAGAGTAAGTTTAACTTTCTGTGTTAAATATAAATTATTAAAAAACAGTATTCCATCTTTTTAAAGATACTCTGAGACAGCAACAAGTCTGAGGTAAGTGCTAATAGAGGGTAGTAATAAACACGGTTCAAGTCACTTATTCTTAAAAAGTGTTTTTTGGAACGGACAAATTTTTTACCCCTGTTTAAGAATTATAATGCGTTGACCGAAGGGCATGAACAAATTTCAGCCAATTTTAGAAAATTGCTAGAAATAACTTGATTCGACGTTAACGTGAAGTGACTAGTTGTAACTCTGTCGGGATGACATTCTGTATTTTCTAAATCGGCTGTTCTCGTACACTGATTCCGGCGCAAAATGTCACCATCTTCGTAGAGAAAAACTTTAATCATCACCGGCCATCTCGCTGAGAAGCCCTTCCTCTCCTAGCTGGTAATTGGTCACCAATTCTCCTTCTCTGATTGGTCGATTTCTCTTCTCATCCTCTATTTTCTCCCTCTCTCTCTCTTTCTTGATCCACTCTTCCAATTTCTGTCTTTTCCTTTCTTCCTCCGTCAGGTTCTCGTCATCTCCATCCTCCTTGTCCTCCGACCCATTTTCGACTTTCCTCTTCTCTGCTTCCTCTCTCTCCACTCTCTCTTTGTGCGCAGTAAACACGAGTTGCATCGACTTGGAAAGTGTCGCAGAATGATATTCACTTGAACCTATGAATAATATCAATCACAGAGGGTGTGAAAAACAACGGAATGAATTCTTTGTTTTAACAGCCAAATGAGACTCTGATTATTGGAACTAGAGGAAAGTTTAGTCTGGGGGAGGGAGGAGGGGGTTGGGGAGCACATGCTGGTAACCAAAAAGTGCCCTTTTGTTCACTAACATTCAAATACAGAGGAACTACTTTGTTTGAAAATTTTGAGGTAACTTTGTGGTTTGCTAGCACCCACCAATCAGTCACATGTCCTACTGCCACTCAAAGTTTTTGCCCTTTCAAATTTTCACCCTACAATGATGAACTACATTTCCTGTGATATGAATATGAATATAAATTTTTACAGGAATTCTCATAGCATAACATTTTTGACAAATTTACAAAAGAAGATGGATTTCAGTTTTTCTTTCAGTAAACTGTCCATAAAAGTAGGAAATATAGATCTTGAAGTTATTACAATAAAGTTTGACACCATTGAGCTTTCAAGCAAATTCTCAATTTGTAATCGTTAATTGAAACTGAACTTCCCTCTTAAAGGAAATGATAAAGTGTGAATTGAATTTCATCTAATTAAAATTCTTTAACTCATGAATTATTCATATTACATCATATTTCACAATGTATGACATAATAAAAAAGTTTAGAAAGTTACAGAAAATATCCTTACATTATTTTCTTTTTCTTTTTCTTCAACAAAATTTGTTTCTAGTCAGTACTTTACAATGCTATTCAGAAGATCCCACTTAACCAAAGGGACATCCTCACCTAGAAATTTATTTGCCTCCTTCCCGTCAATAAGTGGATTCATCCAAGTAGATTGTCTCGTCTTTGCCTTGTCCAGTCCGGATCCGTCTGGAACGTAAATCATGAATGCCGTCTCTGCCACCTGTTCTTCGGTCAATGCCATGTGAGGATTATCGGGTGTCTCTGTACACCAAAAGAATTTAATGGTTCAATTAAAAAGAAATTGAAACATTTTCATCTACAACATCATATATGGACTGAGTCATTTTAGGCAGGACATTTCTTATCAAAATAAATATGAATACAAACTGTAACTGTTAAGTTTAAGCATGATTAATGTCACAAGAGATTCTTTAATAATATGTACTTAGAGCCAAGCTAAATTTGCATATAAGAATCAGGCCAGAAATGCCTTTTAAAGGCTGATCGACTAATTTTTTTAACAAAACTAAATATTTCTTACTATGCGGGACATATTGCATTAATAATAACAACGTGAAACGTGATACCTGTGTTTAATCAGAGTTATTTAAGCACAATGTGAACATTTACTATGACTACATGTTACCAATTGGCTTATTAAAGGAACATCAGTTGATGCCTGTATTGTATTATTAAGCAAGTATAATACACACCCTCGGGTCGTTGATTGAGAGACACTGTAAGCTAGGTAAATGCACCCAGTGGTGTAACACAGTCTGTGTGAACTCCCAGGCCCCAGGGCGGGAGTGGGGGCCATTGTCAATACTTGAAAAGTATGATCACTAAATATTTGACAAGTTTTTAATGCAGAGGATTAATTTTCTTATGACTTTCAGTTCTGTTCAGTACAGTTCTCTCTCGACACCCACCAAAATGGAAAATCAAACTAAACCTTGTCCACAACAGAGAAATGCCTGAAAGTGATATATTTGGTGCCAAATATTATTTTTTTTTTTTTTTTAAATTCCCACCAAGTCCAAACCATGGTTTTCACAGTTCCACAGAGTCCATATTCAGGGTGAATGTTTATCATTTTTTTATTACTTTTCTATTATTGTTTATTGTATGTATTTTGGGGTATGTTTTATCGTATGTATTATTGTATGAATTTGTATGTATTATTGTATGTATATTGTATGTATTATATGTATTTTGGGGTCCATTTCTATTGCTGCACCATGGTAGGGTTGCTCCTTGCTATACTACTGATTAATACCTCTTCCCCCTCGTACCTTTTTATCTCATGAGTTCTTAAAATGTTCACTTTTCTTGTCATCTACACCACAGCATAATTAAAATAATAAAACGAGAAGGCCAAACATACTTCTTGTGATTCCAAGGACAGCGTTATACATTTCTCTCTGAGTTGGATAAAGATCGCATTCTTTAAAGAAATTTCCCAGGTCCTGGTACTCAATCGTTCGCCTCGGGAAAGCTCTCCTCGCAAAAACATTCTCAAAATCTGTCAAAGAAGTAAAACTCAGTGTTATTGTATTTATATAAAACTCTGTACCATGTTAAGGTCAAGTCACAGTAGAGGAAGACAGCACAGTCTCTTGTAACTGAAGAAAAATGAATGGAAAAGCTGAAAATTTAAGGTCTGAAAAAATGTTGAAATGGACACACATTTCTCATTTAGAATTCCTTTTAGGTCCACAAACCATTACATATACTTTGCCCTTAGGCGTGATTGGCATGCCCGAGATTAGGGTATAACACAGCTGTATACATTCATGATACTACCAGTTCTTAAACTTATTTTATACTTACAGCGTTTCTTGTCCATGAACTCGTCAACTTCCTTCAAGTCAATGTGGATGGTAGGAGATTTAACACCATGCCACCTCGCCACTTTATGCATCAATTTGGAGTAATATTTGGTAAAGCCTCCATAAGAAGTAGCATGGACTCTGGACTGTATAAAATGAAAACAAATGGAACCATTTAGAAACTTATATTTATATATATTGATATGAATTGAATTGAATTTGAATTTATTGTCCACAATCGGGAATTCGGCTTACACAGGTCGTAAACGAGAAAAAAAGTAATAGTATAAGTATCAATAGACTGTGATACACATACAGTAATACAAACATAGATACAGCAAGTCCTACAAATAAGAAACTTATCTTCTCACTTGTGAATTAAATATATGGATAGAATTAGGCACAAATGAGTATCTGTAGCGGGCCCTGAGTGTACCTGGTGGGCATAAACGCAGTCCAGAGCGGTTGTAAATGTAGTGCTCAAATATACAAACATATATATATATATATATGTTTGTATCATATTTACACTTTTATCTTAAAAGTCACAATGCTTAACCTAGTATCTGCATAGGTTATATTAATAAAATTTATGCATTACACACCTTTTGCTTTATCTTTTCAAACTTGCGTCTTGCTAGCCAGCCGCGAACATGTCTGAAAAGCAATGAAGAATCAATGTCAACTGATGAATATGAAATGAAAACTGTCCTCTTTGGGTCCAAAGTTGAAATTGTCAGTGGCTATATACCAGTGAGAGGATGAAACCTTTTATACTTTCAATTGTGACAATTTCTCATAAAAAGTTAACTCATCAAGGTTTAAAATGAATGAATTGAACACAGAGCCTTTGATCATGTGATTTATGCAATGTTCTTTAAATTTATCGTCATTAAATGTTGAGCTAAGAACAATGCTTCATGCATTAAACAGAGAATATATCTGACATTTGCGGCTATTTAACTCCTGCAACCAACTTAAGGACATAACAAATCTCTCCGAGTGACCACTTACTTCTGTATCATAATGGCAGCAGCCTTCCTTTGTGCCTTTGTGGTTCCTCTTCTACCCTCTCTGAAAACACTTTCATTTAAGAGAATTAAAAGTAAAAGTTAAGGCAAACACTGATTAAGAGATGAGTCACAAAAGAGTTTAAGGTGTTGACCTTCCATTTTATGGGGAGGGTGTGCAGGGGAGGGGGAGCAGGGGAGGGGGAGAAGGGGAGGGGGAGCAGGGGAGGGGGAGCAGGGGAGGGGGAGCAGGGGTGCTTAACCATTGTCTAGAAGAGTCTGGACAGTGCAGCATGGCTGGGTGCAGAATATACTGGTGCATTAATCTGGACCAATTAATTTCTCCAATTTTTCCAATTAATCAACTATTTTGAGAATTCTAACCCCCCCCCCTCCTCCTCCATAGACTCACCCAAAGTTTATGTCTGGATTGGTAGGCCAATGTATAACAAATGAGATTGGGATGTCATGAAACAAAAAGTTTGTATACTCACCAGACGTCTTTAATGTATGAAGGGCAAATTAAAAGTCAATATATTAGCCAAGATTTTAGTTCAATTACACATAAGATACGTTGTTGTTGTTGTCAAATTTAGGGGGAGCTAAGCATTTAGTACATTGAATTTATACAACCTTTTTATATTTTCTTATTTTTCTTTTTTCATTCCACACTTTTGGGTCAACAACGAAAGAAGTAGAAAAGGAAACTCTTCTTATAATACTTACTCCCAAATGTCCAAACTTGGTCCAATTCTATTCAAGTACGCTTTTTCTTTTTTGGCCACCTTTTTTCTCCTGCAGCGGAAACAAGACCATATTTATTCATAAATAATAATGCCACAATTTTTCTGTGTCACTTTCCTTATTCTTTGTTACTTAATTTCAAACTGCCTAACAGAAATGTATATGTATATTTATTCACCTACCATTTAATTGTTTAGCTGTGCAAATTGTTGTAACTTTACATATGACACAGTAATACTTATATAGCGCCCCCTATTAGGCACAAACTTTTTTTTATGTGACTGTAACTGTTATTAATGGAAGCTTTTCTGTTGGTTTTGTTGCTTATCAATATTTATGCATACCGAAAAAGCTCAAAGACCTTTCAAGTTTCAAATCAAAGAAAAATACAAAGGAAAAGTAAAATATTTTGACACACTTCATATTGATTTTTGTATATACCATAAAAAAAAAATTAAAACAAAAAAACAAAAAAGACAAAGGCATTTATTAATTTCTCAGTGATTCATATTCAGTTTGGTTTACAAATCTAACGATTGTCTTAGTTTCAACAACTACATTCTTATTATTTGTGGAGTAATATTTTGTTGGTTTTGTAAAACTACCAAAGAATTAGTTGGAAACAAGTGCAAAACAGCTGCTAGAAAGTGTAGTAGATGTGCTTACTAATAAAACACTAAATTTCTAAAAATACTGGTTACTTTTTTTAAATAAGTCCCATGCATGAACACCTCTTCATTTCTACCTCTCAATATCACACAAGTTTGTCAGAAAGGGTGAGCCAATTTTGATTTACACAATTTGTTTGAAGGCACAATATAAAAGGAAATTGATTGGCAAAGTGATTTGAATGTAATATCCAACATTATAGCAATGCTATTGGATAAATTCGATATAGTAGTCAGAATAACTAAAACTAGAATAAGAAATTAAACTCAACCAAATTAAAAAATAAAATAAGGAAATTAAACTAGTCTTTACTTTTTTTTTTCATCTTTCCTTTCCTTCTTCTTGTCATGTTTCAACTGCTGCCTCTGCGAGATATATTGTTCCTCCCAGCTATCCTCGATGACCTCTGACCTATTAAAAATGGCTGCATCCTTCCTTATTAAGTGACGAAGATGGTTTCTATGAATATTGGACAAAAGCAGAAAAAATGTGAAAATTTAATGAAGGAATAAAATAATGTTAACATTTTTTATTTCCATCGATATCGCTACGAATACAGCTATTAGCAACCAGACGATACCTTTAATATATCGCTAGACATTCCTTTGACCTTTGACCTTTGACTGACCTTTCAGCAGCATCAGCTTCCTCCCAACGTTTCTCCCATCGACCCCATTCCAGTTCTTGCTGTATTTTCTTCAGCGTCTTATCTGCTTTCTTGCTGAAGAGTTGACCAATTTCCACAGCTTGTTTTGCTGCCCTCTTCATTTCAAATGCCCTCATTTCTGCTTCCTAGAAGTCCAAAGATGACAGGGAAAGAAATAGTTAACACAGAAACAGTTACCTTTAATGCAAAAGAAGTGACTATATTTTTTTTTCATAGAGAAGTTCTGATGAATTGCCATGGATACATGTTCTCATTTCTGTTTCCTGTTAGACAGGAACTTTTTGTTAACACAGAAACACATTAACGGTTACCATAGAAGCAAAAGACATGACATTATTTTCATTAAGTTGTGTTATTAACTCTGGAAGAGATGACAGGAGCGAGAGTATTAAAGTGTCCCATTGTTCACTTGCTTATCCCATAACACTCTCACATATGAGAATGTCAATATGCATATTATGGATTGAAAATTAAGCATGAGATTTTTGTCATTCAGTGTTACTAAAAAGTAGCCAAATGGTTGTGTGTATATA
>JAIPMN010046090.1:0-10597 GCA_020650975.1 Apostichopus californicus | reverse complement strand
ATCTATATATATATCTATATATATATATATCTATATATATCTACATATATATATCTATACATATATATCTATATATATATATATCTATATATATTCAACAAAAACTCATTTTTTTCTTTAAACGTGTTGGAAAATTAGACTTGTATCGTAATTGTTAACGCACGGATTTTAAGAAGTTCTCCGTGTTTCTTTATACAGGAGTGATCTCACACGTAAAAGTGATTTCAAATAGCAATTAATAAACCGCCATCTCATGTTGACGGCATCTTCATGTCGATGTCAGTGCAAGAATGATAGAGAGAGTGAGGGCATACATATAGTAACGTAACGCATAGTAACGCATACATATAGTAACATATAGTAACGTATATAAAGAAGGTTGTCAAACGGTCTGGCAGTTTACTGATTTATAAGCAAACGAACTTTTCATTCTCAGAGATAATGTTTCTTATTTCTTTGAACATATTGATATTGAATCTAGAGAATTTTTATCGAGAACTCTTACCGGCATTGATCCGTCCATGCAGAGCGGTTTTCTTACATGAAAGAGAAGAAGAAGAATGAGACAGAAATCTCAAGAAATTCGTAAACCTTTAGCATCTATTGTAGCTCGACTCACTCCTCCAAATATGACAAGAGTTAGAGAAAGGACGGTGTATTTCGTTTTTCCAAAGAGCCTTGAGGATATTTATAACTACTTGAGTAGTACATGGATATCTCTTATGAATATTAAATGCAACGAACAAGGATGTTTTTGTCACACTTTGAATTTCATTAAATGGAGTTAAAATGGATAGCGGAACTGGGAATTAACAGCCCTTAAAACAAACAGATAGAGACAAAGAATATAAGATAGCATTTGATTGTTAAGGATTCTAAAAAGAAACGAACGTGCTTAGTTTAGTTATTTCCGCTGCCGAACAGCGGAGTGCGGAGGGGTGGATAGGGGGGGGGGGGGAGTTGAATTAATCAAATTAATTTCTTTTACTTACATACAAAATGCAACTTGTTGACTATTCAAATGCATTAACTTGATATATAATCGAGGGACATATTATGACGCAGTTCCGATTATGACGCACTTTCGGAAATTTCATGACTTTACCATAGCAACGCAAGATAAGCCAAACTTGAAGTGTGATTTCTAGTCTCTAAAAATGGTTTTCAATACAAGCAAAGTCAAATAATGAAGTAAATTTGCAAAGCTACTTCCAAATCATCACTATCAAATATCTTATTTCGTATTACCTGACATACCAGCTAGACTGTGTCGAACCTGAACAATGAAGAAAATATCCCCAAATTATTCCTTCTAAATCTTTCCTATAAAAACACTTGTCATGTTTACGGATATTATTATTTCAACTCCGTTAAAATCATCCAAATGAATAACAAGACGCCATATACCCCTCCTCCACTCCCTCAAAGTATACTGCGCCATAATAAGTACGGCGCCATTATATACGAAGATACTGCGACGGAAATTGCCCAGATTTTGTTTCAAACGTTCGTCAAAATATTTCCAATGTAGATGTACATGTTGCTCATACATTTCAAAAGCTATAGATATGTATAAATTAGAGAAATTTATTCAATATTTGAGTAAACATTTGCCAGTTCAAAATTCTAAAATGCGTTTTGATTGAACGAGTAATGGTTCTTTAATTGATCTAGTGGCACCTTTTTATATTCATGGATGCATATGCCTATATGATTTCCCATTACTAAGGTCCTTGTACAAAGTCTGTTTGATTTAGCTGTTACGTGCATCAATATTCTACCGTATACTCAACTACTCGATTTTCATACAAACGTATTTTAAAAAAAAATAGAAATTAAAATATCAAAAGCTATTTTGTTTAGAGAAAAGAAATATATGAATTTTAAATTTGAAGCTGCAAAGGTCAATAAAATCTGACTAATATCAGATTTGGTTTGTAATTTTTTAGTCCTTTAAGTCTGATTGGAGGGGAAAGAAAGAAAGAAAATAGATAATATTTATTTTAAAGTTTACGTTGCAGTGAAGGTCAAAAACACTTAGCGTGTTTTCATTGTCAAAAACCAAAGTTTGTGGCGTCTGTGATCTTGTTGGAATTTTTCAGTCATTTTTTTCTGAATATATTTTCTTTCACATTTTTTCAACTTACGAATGAAATTCAAGATGTAAACCCCTAATTTGAATAGTTCAATCCTGATTACCTCGGTAATTATTCTCATAACTTTGATTATAATAAACTTGAAATTTGGATAATATTCTTTAACAAACCGTACAATAATTTAGCGGTTATTTTGAACGTCTTGAGACACCAATTTCTTTGAAATTTTATACCTTCTTCACTTGGAATACAAAAGTTATTCTTATCAATGTTCTTTGTTTTTGTTCTTCTTAAAATAAGTGTGAGATGTAAAGTATATATAACGATTATAAAAATTAATCTATGGCACTATGTAAAAGTTATGTACTTTGAATCTCCAATCACCCCTTTCTGCTAATTTTTTATTCCCTTCTTCTCTAAAAAATACCGAAATGTCACGACATATTCTAGATCCTAATTTGCATAAATTAAATATCTAATATATCCCAATTTATATCCTCTTAACTTTTCAAGTTATAAAATTGAAGAACAAAATAGATATAATTCTATAAGGGAGAAATAGGCTGTGGAGACCTTGAAACAAATTTAAAATTATTCAGTCACGTAATTCTGCCCATGTTTTTTTAAATTTTTGTTTTTATTTCTTGACAGATATATCAAAATGTCCAGTCCTAATCTGAATAATTTGATTCTCGTTGGAGGGATCTTGGCTTACATCTCAATGGTGTTCTTTGGTATCGACGCATCCTTGGTACCAGAGCATACAATCGCCCTTATGTGTAAGGTAATAATAATAAAATAAAAATGAGGAATAAAATTGTCTAAAATATCAAATATCCCCCCGAGGAATAATGGTTCATTCCATTTCGTAACTGTTCAATATGTGACAGTTTTTGTTGTTCCTTTATTGAACGTGAAAGCGTGTTAAATATTACGTAATAACCGTTAATCGAGTAATCTCGAATACTGGAATATTCCCGAAATAGCAAAGGATCATTCCATTCACTTTAAAGGAAAGATGAGTTGGTATTTGAAAAAATTATCTCTTCATTCACCAGATGGTTACATTAAATAGAAAAGAAGTCTTTAGTTAAAGTTTCAACTTGGGGATTTCTCTTTCACTTTACGCATGCGCGGTTACAACCTCATACTGACAGATTTCATCATTCTGATTTATTCACTCTTTTTTATCAATCTCTAAGTAATATCTTTCTGTTTCAGCTACATCTTTGGTGCCTTACAACCTCATTTTCCGTCGCATTTGGAGCTATGTTTATGAAGACTTGGAGAGTTCACAGAATATTCACTAACAAGACCATGCATAGAACAGTTGAGTATTTATTACTGTACGGTCCCATTTTTTTGTTTTTTTGTATGTATTTTAGATCCTCCTGCAAGCAGGAACTCGCGAAGAAGCCATCATTGGCTTATCAAAGCCGCGAGCTGACCGAAGTTAGTCCTCAGATTCATATTTAACGTCCATGATTATGAATTGTCTCTCTGTAACTGGACGACATACATTAATCTTGGAGTGACTCGAACCGGGGACCTTATGATTGGAAGGCACCGCCGCACCGGCGTTAACCACTGATTTAACACTCTTTAATTCCAATTCTCGAAAAGGTGTATATTAAAAGTCGACTTTAGGCAGCCTAAAATTTATGTCTCGATTAATTATATTCCAATCCGAAGAAAGAACACTTTAAGTGCTAGTAATGCTTCAATGGCATTTCGGTTGTCAAAGCCTTAATTTATTTTAAATCTATGTAATACGCCTTTAACGTTTAAGACTCAATTGGTGATGACATTGGGTCCTAGCTCAGTGCAGGACTAAATGTTAGATCTCATTGTTTTATGATTTAATAACTAAATTCATGTTTGCTAACTTCATATTAACAACAGAGCGCCCTTGGATGTCATTCAAGACCTATTTGTCATTGGCGAATCCTTAATGAGATGCAAACATGTTATTTGAGACCGTAAAATTTCTTGTGTTTTCCCATTGAATTTGGTGTTGCACACGAGGAACAGACCTAATGGTCTGTGTTAGACTATAGTAGTCCAGTCACTCTAATTGATGAACCACATATACGTTTAATGGTAAGTTTCTCAAAATTAGAAGTGCCAGGTATAGAAATAAACCAAAACAGAAACACTTTCTAAACGGTGCACAACATATCCGAATTACTTTTGTGCCTAAAAGGTAGGATTAGGCTAAATATAGTAACTTGGAAATAAAATACGAAGATAAAAGACCAATGTACACCAAAATGACACAAGTCAATTCCACGTGCCTCGAGTCTGAAGTAGCTACGATAACACTAAGAATTAATACTTTGAAGTTGTTATTAGCGATACCATAAAAAAGGTAGTTTTTCGTTTATACGTACTGCTTCGAATGTGTCATTGAGAAGGTCTGTTGAAGAATTCCCCAAATCTTTGGTAACAATCACTGACACTTCACGAACTATATCCATTAATATAAAAAAAACAAGTGGTTGTTAATGTATAGCAAAATGCTATCCACACTTTAAAACCAAATTTGTTTGCATTTATGAATATTCATGATGCGCAGTTTTTCGCTAGACGATACGTGATCCCCGTCTGTATGCTATGATAGCCGATACTTGTTAATGTATAACAACAAGTGGTTGTTAATGTATGGTAAATGCTATCCACACTTTAAAACCAAATTTGTTTGCATTTATGAATATTCATGATGCGCATTTTTTCCCTAGACGATACGTGATCACCGCCTCTATGCTATGATAGCCGTACTTGATATAACAACAAGTGGTTGTTAATGTATGGTAAATACTATCCACACTTTGAAACCAAATTTGTTTGCATATTTATGAATATTCATGATGCGCATTTTTGTTTCTAGTCGATACGTGATCACCGCCTCTATGCTATGATAGCCGTACTCGTGGTGGCAAATATCATACTGTTCGTCATATGGGAACTTGTATCTCCTCTGGAGACGGTGGAAGAAGTTATCTCATTTAAGGTAAGAATAAATTATATGGAAATCATGAATATGCATTAGATATGTTTTGTTTCTAACAAGAGTCAGCTGAGAAGGAACCTAAATACGAACATTTTTAACATGTGACTACTCTCATGTAAAAACAAACTGAGGAATGAGGTCCACTTTAGGATGTCGCAACTGTAAATATTGGTTTTGGTAAAAGGATTCTTCCCTGGGAGGCTTATCTCAAAAATACGTTCCTCGCACGGAAATGTTACCATAGATAAGGGAATGTATATTCATATATGCTAAATTACTATGACGTCAAGTTTTCTTATTCCCTGCAGACGTTCAGAGACCGTGTAGGGATGCATCGATTGGTTGTCATCAAGTGCGTCTCAGAGTCGCAAGTTTATTTCTACGGAGTCTTGTTGGTGCTCGATGGGTTAATTCTCATCTTTGGTGCTTTTCTAGCGTGGGAAACTCGTCACGTGACTGTTCCAGCTTTAAACGATTCTAAATATATCGGTAAGAAAGTGTTTTTTTTCTTTCTATTTTTGTAACCCTTATACCGCAGGGATCCCGAAACAATTTATGAGATGGGGTCGTGGTAGTAGTCTTCACTATTGTTCAGTGGTGTTGACATTGTCGCATGTGGCAGCACTACGATCATGTGAATATCATTGCTGTAAAACTTACTAGGGATATCGCCCCACCCCGTACACCGAGGGGTGGGGGGGGGGGGCTGGTCGTGTCCTCAATTTCATCACATAATTTGTTATGCAATTTTCGTCATCTAACACAAAAGAATATATTTTTTGTCGTACCTTCTTTGCTTAAACGGTTCTATGTAAACTCAACAAAAACCACACCGAAACACCACTACTCATTTATTCTTTGACTAAATTATTATTTTTTAAATAAATGTAAACTGTCTTCTTTGTCTTTAAGTTTCTTGTGATATGAGTGTCTAAATACCATGGTGGTGGTGACATTAACTAAAATTAAGAAAATAACATATTTTTCTCTTCTTTTCTTAAATCGTCATTTACATATAACATACATAACCTGTTTGCAATAAACACAAACTGCAATTTCGTATATTTCAAATTTGACACATCACTAACAATTTATAGCTTGCGAACTAATTTTTGATACATATGTATTAATTAATTAATTAATTAATTTATTTGTCTTTAATTTTCTGAAGGTATGAGCGTCTATACCGTCGTGGTTCTTTGTTTTATTGGAGTTCCGGTGACCCTTGTCCTCGATGACGTAGATGCAAATTATGCTCTCCTATCCATGTTCATCTTCTTTGCTACTACTTTAACGTTATGTCTAGTATTCGTACCAAAGGTAAATGTTTTGCATTTATAACTATACTGTGCAGTTTAATAATATGAAAATTTTTACATTTCTTTTGTTTGTGTGTATGTATGGATGTATTTTAGATCCTCCTGCAAGCAGGAACTCGCGAAGAAGCCTCATTGGCTTATCAAAGCCGCAAGCGGACCGAAATCAGTCTTTTAGATTCATATTTAACGTCCATGATTATGAATTGTTAATTGTCAACAACTCTGTAACTGGACGACATACATTAATCTTGGAGTGACTCGAACTGGGGACCTTACGATTGGAAGGTACCGGCGTTAACCACTGAGCTAACACTCCGCTAACACCACTAACACTGCGAACACCTCTAACACCACAGTCAGCTATAACACCACTGAGCTTACACACCTTGTACTAAAGCTCCTCTCTAATGACATCCCCGTCAATACAACGAAATCGTGTGGTTTAGTAGAAAATTCACTTTGAGTTCAATTTGTGGCTAAGTCAGTAACTTCCCGTTTATGTGACCTTGCTATCTGGGAATAATGAAACTAAACATGACAGGGGTGGGGAGGGGGGGGGGGTGGGAGGCGACAGAGACACATACAAATATCTGGTACAAAAGTCTATTTAGAATCCTCAAGGTTATGACAATTACTTTTTGATGGATTTGCTTGTGGAACAATCACACAAAATGCTGCAAACTGGCCTGGCCCTAATGCCCCATACCTGTGATATAGACACTCTCCGAGCCGTTTTTTCTGACTAATTTTCATAAATTCATTTATTTTCACAGCTGAAAGCTAGAAACATGGTGGAACCTAAGGGTACATTGTTATCAACGATATCAGACGCTAGATATGAAACAGACAGCGAAAAACGAATCAGAGAATTAAATCAGAAAGTTCACGGACTGTTGGGAAGACTAGAGAAGGTACAAGATATTTATAAATATACCTATAAATAATATTATGCATTTAGCTTTTAGAGCTGTAGGTAAGTTATTTACATTAAATGGTAACTTTAGGAATGATTTTAATCTTGATATGTCATATCGCTAGAGAAAACAGAATCATTTAAGTGCTAGTAATATATCTACAGCTATTTCTATTGTCTAGACATTTAACTTAAAAGTCATTTATTTGTCTGGAAAGCTCCTTTAAGGCTAAAACTAATTATGACGTCTGGGTTCCTCCCTCAATACACGTTTCAATGGTACTTAGCTCTGTTAATAAATTCTAATAACTCAACCAGTGTATGGTTTCTGTTAACTGTATATGTACAGCAGAGTTCATTTGAATGAATATCGTCATCACGTAATCTTGACAAACTGATAATGGATTGTGAACATGTTAATTGATAATAGTGTTACTATTTTGCTACTGAGTATTGCGTAATATCTGACGAACAGGCATAATGTTCTTAAACTAAGTATTCGAGTCATTTTCTTAGATGTTGTAGCATCTTCTTTTAATACTTCTCTTCGCAGAGAGATGAAGTGATCCGGGAACTCGAAGGAAAAAGCTTTGTTAACGATCCATGTAGTTCGCACGTGTTACATAACGAAGAGAATAAACGACCTTTGACCTCCGTGGCGTTTGCAGAGCCATCTACTGTTGTGATGAATAACAGCAGTCCTTAAGTATCTGCAGCACGTATTGGATGTAACTATATATAGTCCAAAATAACGCTGAATACTGTATAGGCCCTTTGACAGGCTAGCCAGAAACCATGAAGATTATTTCCTAAAGTAACATTCACAGTGAGAGCGCCCTCTAAAAGATCATCGGTTGTCAATGGTTACAATGAATGGGTGTTCTCTATAAAGGAACTCTTGTTTGAATATGAACGAAGCGCCCTTATATATCATAGGGTGGCAGGTCACCATGGCTACGGGTAAGGTGTTATTGTAGTTGTTATATTGCAGAACTATTTTTAAAACAAAAATAATATTGCTTCAACTGAAGGGTGCTGTTGAAATTATGTAGAATTGTTGTATCATGTGAAACACAAATGGGAAGTTTCACACTTCCATCTGAATACTGGCCATTAACAAAGGTATCCGTCCTAGCAAGTCATTAGTGGTAAACTAAGGCTATTATTTTTATCAAGTAAAGAGAGAAACACACGATATGAGTAGATTAATTTCACACTAGTGTCATAAGGTGACGTGTATGTTTGTATGTTTGTATGGCTGTATGTCTGTATGTCAATATGTTTGGTGCACGAATATAGGTATATTATAACGGTTACTCGATTGATGTTATATTTTTTATTTCTAACATAATAACAATTAATGATTGTACTTCATCGATATTGCACTTTGCAACATTTAATTGTTGTCACCAAAGCTGCATCTGAACAGCTCCACTTAAAGGCTGTCAAAATACATGTTCCCAACTTTAGCATGCTTAAAATTGTACTTTCAACAGTCCTTTCCTACAGCCCCAAATCCACAATATTGTTTCTAGACAAATATGAGGGCGCCATTAGATGTTTAAGAATGGCAAAAATGGATAGCTTTCGACGAATTTGTTAGTTTTTAATTGAACGTTCATATGATGACACAAATCAAACGGAATCTTTTGGATCTTCTGATCAGTCAAAATATTATTTAGAGTAATTCTTTTCTCGGTCAAGTTAAGTTTGGTAAAATTTAAAAAATAAGTGGGGAAGAAACCTCGAAAAAAATATTCCCTCTTGCTCTTTTTCTTATTTTTAAGAATCCTGAATCTAAAGTTGTATAAATCTTCTAAAATTACAATTCCCGTGGTATTTTTATATTCGATCGATTATTTTCAAATTAAATTACCATAGAAGAGATTTTTTGTTATGAGTTTTGTCATCATGTACATTTTTATTGAAGTAAATTAATGCACATCGGAATAAATTGTTAAAACTTGTCCAAAAATGCATTTCCTATTTATCGAGCAAATTATAGCATTCTACCAGAAAAATGTTTGTTTGTAGGGCGGAAATTGATATGCAGATTTATAAATGAGTAGACCAGCTAGGGACGGATGGGACCATGAATTTCTATTGGTTCAGGAATCCAACTTGCGGGCTAGAGATGGGGTACATTTGTAGCCGAGGACGAAACTAGCAAACAGCCTGGTGACGCCAACGGCGCAACTCAGAACAGGCGAGTTCCGAGTCCGTATGCCGGTAGACCAATCCAGTGTGACAGTGTAGAAGCTTCCCCTGAGTATGTTAACCGCGGTGATAGTTTTTGCGAAGGACTATATCAGTTTTGACGATTACAGTCCTATGATGTAAGTATGCGGATGGACAAAACTGAAAACACGACACAGTCTATGTGTGCGCCCTCTCTGTAGACGCTTTCTATGCAGAAATTGTGTCGCAATATGATTCGTCAAGCCTTGTCATGTGATCTCACACTCTTTGTTAAAGTGGAGAGTTTGACAAAAGGACAATGGGGCAATTTTCACAACGCTGGGGAAATTTGAAAACTCCTATTTTTTAATTTTTTTTTTTTTTTTTTGTAGCCAATAAGACAATATTAAAGTGAAAAGTGCATCATCATACCGAAATTGTGATCATTATTGTAAAATTGTACGGCTTGTTTAATGATTTTATTTGCATATTTTATTAATTATGTTGCAGTCACTTTCCTGGAGTTATTAAATTAGTATATGTTGCTCATAACCTTTAACAGCACTCAGGCAGCTCTTCGAGTCTACGTTTGATATATAATTTCAGTTCCGTGAAAAATAAATGAAATATGTATAACAATGTTCTAAATATTAACACATTCCCCACCCCCCCCCCCCACCCACCAATGCCGATTGGCGTGCGCAGGATTTCAATTTCAAAGATGTAAGGAACGGGGGACCAAATTTAAAAAAAATCACAACTGGTTGAAGTAGGGAGCTAAAATTTTAACAAAGTGCCAAAGGCGAAAGGATAATATTATAAATTAGGAGGACTGCTCTGGGGTCATTACAACCGAAAAACAAAAATCAGGGTATACAAAATTTGGATAAAATTAATTCTCTTTATTTGTCATCATGAATGAAACAGAAAATAACCGTATATTCATCCCAAATTAATAAAGCCAAATTTCCAAAAGAATTCTAAAACCTTTTTATCTCCGACAATCTTCAAGGAATAAATTTCAGGCAGCAAACCTGAACATTATAAATGCAGGGATGCCTATGTTTCTTTTTTTTTTGGA
>JAIPMN010046086.1:0-27038 GCA_020650975.1 Apostichopus californicus | reverse complement strand
ACCTGGAGGCAACATAGATTCTTGGGGGTGTAAAAATGTATCAATTGGACAACTTTTACATACAGGTATCTAACCTCTGAAAATGTTGCAATTTTAAACCTGATTAGAGAAATTTCCAGATCTGAGTGGGGTTTGAGGGGGCAAGGAAAGCAATCTGAGGAGACAAATGACCCCTCCCACTGTAGCGCCACCACTGTATCTCACTAACTATTTCCATGGATAAAGAACTTAAGTAAGTCATGTCAGCAGTACCCTGTGTGTGAAGCGTAGCCTGTGCTATGTCGGAGGAGTTATATAATATTGCCTATATTATTAAGTGGAAAATGGAAAGGATTAAAGTTTTTATTGGAACTTGGTATTTGGTCATGTTTACCTTGCCTGTGGTTATTTGCAGATTGATAACACATGTATCAAATTCATAATTTCACCATAAAATTAATGTTCATATATTTACTATAGGTGATCTGACGAGCACAAAAATTGATACAAACATTCAAATAACCAAAGATAGTAATACAGGTCAAAAGTCACCCAGATGCGGGTCGACTATTGGATTGCAATAGCCAACTCCCAACCTTAATGTCCATCCATGCATGCATTCTATCAGTCATCACTGCTGATAATTATCTGAAGTGGAGACTGCTGCTTGACCTCTCAAGTACAAAAGAGAAAACAATCTGAAGGGACAAATGGCCCTCCCACCCCCCCCCCTGTAGTGCCACCACTGTATCTCACTATTTCCATGGATAAAAAAGTTGAGTCATGTCAGCTGTACAGTATATACGCTGTGTGTTTAGCGTAGACCTGCTATGTCGGAGGAGTTATATAATATTGCCTATATATGTTTAAGTGGAAAATGGAAAGGATACACCTTAACTCTGAAAGTATTGCAATTTTATATCTGATTAGAGAAATTTGGAATGTGTACCAGATCTGAATGGGGGGGGGGGGGTGGAGGGGGAAAGGAAAAAAATCTAAGGGGACAAATGCCCGCTCCCCCTGATGCTCAAAAATCAACTATATCAAAACTTGCAAGTGGTAGTTTCACAACTTATTGCACAAGAGAAAACACATTTTGACCCATAATTGACCTTTGGTGACCTTGGATCACATAACAGTAATTTTACAAAACGTGCCACTACTTTATTTACAACTTGTCCCAATATATCAGCCATGTCAGACTTTGTGACTAGAAGTTGTTGCAACAATTAGCATAAGTTGGCAGTTTTTTGCACATGTATAGAAGCAACCTTGAATGACCTTAGATGACCTCATGGTTTTTATCAAAAATGTTCCCCTCGATGATATGAAATATGTCCTAAAATGTTATTTGCTACAATGTTCACACATGATGTTTTTGCTAAAAAGGTAAAACCAACCTTTGGCCCCTTATAACATGAGAACTGGGTGACCGAGTGTAGCGGGAGTTTCCTCTATAGAGCACAAAGAGCTCTATCATATATCGAAATATTGTCCAACTTTTTTGTTTTGCCCTGTGTCTTCAAGATTTGACATTTTAACCTTTTGACCTCACTGTCAGAAGTAGTTTGACACGCTGACCATGCCAAAAAGGTACATGACAAGTCTGTACGACCATCCTAACTGTACTTATGTAAAAAAAAATGACATCTGATAACCCCGCAGACAAGACAAAGATTGCACAGGGGTCAACCATGGACAATTTTGATCAGAAGGTTTCTTTGAGATCCGATTATGGTCACGAAACTTCAAATAACCAAAAAACTAATACAGGTCACTGGAGGTCAACCTGAGGTCACAGGTCACCTAGATGCGGGTCGACTACTGGATTACAATAGCCTTACTTTAAACCTTGACGGACATTTTGTTTTCAAGTTATTGCAAATATACTAGTTTTCGACCCCTAATTGACCTTTGTTGACCCAAACATGCAAATGTGTTGCCCTCAAAATAAATAAATGCGATTTGAGGTAATATACAATTGTATTAAATTAGTTAATTAACCCATGGTTGATAGAAGAAGGATGCTCCATTAATACCAACTTTTGATAAAAAATTATCTGATAAATAAGTTGGCAAGAAAACTTGTTCATTCAATGTCAAGATCTTGCATTAAAGTCAAATATTTACATAAGTCTGTAACTTATGGAATATATACTCAAAAGTTTCCTTTGAGATATGTTCAGAAAAGACTGGTAAAATTTCGAATTTCCTTTCCTTTGAAATTTTGTTATGTCATATCGTTGATATATTGGATTCATTGAAAGGGCTTGACTTTGTGCAATTGCTCAGAAGCAGGGCCAAAATCAACACCTAGTGAAAGATTCGCATGGTCACCTCCAAAAACATGCTAAAGTTGGACCAAAATGGGAACCCACTAAGTTTTGGCAAGTTTGTCACAATATTTTCCTGGAAGATATATTGAACTTTGTTCATTTACATAAATAAATCGCTTGGATTGAAGACAATCTTTAACCATGTTTGCATCTTATATGTCTGTTTCAGATTCAATGTGCTAAAGGTTCAACTGAAGCCATTAGAAGACAAAAGGCAGGAACTCTCTCACAAACTGAGTGAATCAGAAGATGAAAAACAACATCTAACTGGAAGACTAGAATGGCATCAGAGAAGAAAAGACAACAATTCACTGATAAACTAACAATATCTGAAGATGAAAAGCATCAAATTACTGGAAGACTTAAAGCTGCAGAGGAAAAGAGACAACTACTCTATGATAAACTAACAGAATTAGAAGATGCAGCTGAATTAGAGCTGACTGGAGGACTAAAGTCAACAGTAGAGGAAAGACAGCAATTCAAAGATGCATTGAAGGCAACAGAGGAAGAAAGACAACAGCTGACTGGAAGAATAAATTTAACAGAAAAGGGAAGATTACACTTCAAAGATACATTGAAGGCAGCAGAGGAAGAAAGACAACAGCTGATTGTAAGACTAAAGACAACAGAGGATGCATTGAAGACAACAGAGGAAGAAAGACAACAGCTGACTGGAAGACTAAAGACAACAGAGGATGCATTGAAGGCAACAGAGGGAGAAAGACAACAGCTGACTGTAGGACTAAAGACAACAGTAGAGGTAAGAGTGCAATGTATAGATATATTGAAGGCAACAGAGGAAGAAAGACAACAGCTGACTGGAAGAATACATTTAACAGAGGAGGAAAGATTACACTTCAAAGATACATTGAAGGCAACAGAGGAAGAAAGACAACAACTGACTGGAAGACTAAAGACAACAGAGGGTGCATTGAAGGCAACAGAGGGAGAAAGACAACAGCTGACTGGAGGACTAAAGTCAACAGAGGAGGCAAGACAGCAATTCAAAGATGCATTGAAGGCAACAGAGGGAGAAAGACAACAGCTGACTGGAGGACTAAAGTCAACAGAGGAGGAAAGACAGCAATTCAAAGATGCATTGAAGGCAACAGAGGAAGAAAGACAACAGCTGATTGTAAGACTAAAGACAACAGTAGAGGAAAGACAGCAATTCATAGATATATTGATGGCAACAGAGGAGGAAAGACAGCAATTCAAAGATGCATTGAAGGCAACAGAGGAAGAAAGGCAACAGCTGACTGGAAGACTAAAGTCAACAGAGGATGCATTGAAGACAACAGAGGGAGAAAGACAACAGCTGACTGGAGGACTAAAGACAACAGTAGAGGAAAGACAGCAATTCATAGATAAATTGATGGCAACAGAGGAAGAAAGACAACAACTGACTGGAAGACTAAAGTCAACAGAGGAGGCAAGACAGCAATTCAAAGATGCATTGAAGGCAACAGAGGAGGAAAGACAACAGCTGACTGGAGGACTAAAGTCAACAGAGGAGGAAAGACAGCAATTCAAAGATGCATTGAAGGCAACAGAGGAAGAAAGACAACAACTGACTAGAAGATTAAAGACAACAGAGGAGGATAGACAGCAATTCAAAGATGCATTGAAGGCAACAGAGGAAGAAAGACAACAACTGACTGGAAGACTAAAGTTAACAGAGGAGGAAAGACAACAATTCAGAGATGCATTGAAGGCAACAGAGGAGGAAAGACAACAGCTGACTGGAAGACTAAAGTCAACAGAGGAGGAAAGATTACACTTTAAAAATGTAATTATAATTGATATAATTGATCGTCTGTCCTTCAATGTGATAGGCCTACATTCCTTCTTCTAGAACAGTAGTTCCACAGTTCCTGGAAGTTCCTTTGAAGGTTGGGTCACAATTTTCAGCACTAAATTATTGTGAACATGTGATCTTTCAGAGCAAAGTAGTAACTTTGCAATAGTCACACCCTCAAGTAAAGGTCAAAAGGTTATCATTGCAGCCTGTCTAAAATCAAGTGTGAAGAAATGTTATCGACTTGAATAATGTTTTCCCTTCAGACACAGGCTACTTCAATGTTGGTATACATTTTAATTTGTGGCAAGTAACCACTGGGAAGGTGCATTTTTCTTGTCTCATTCACTGTGTTGTTTATATGGCAGGAGCTGGAAGGGGCTAAATCAATTCTGAGAGCTACAAAAGATGAACTTGTGAAGTCTCAACTGGAATATGCCAAAGAATCCATGGCCTTACAAGAGGTCTTGAAGCAGACTAGGACTAGGGAAGCCTTGAATCGGCAAGAATTGGTAAATATGATTAAGTATATAGTTAGTGAATTATGAATATAGAACAGTGTGTATCTGTAGCCAGTTTACCATCAGTAGCAAACGAAGTGTGTGTTTATAAAGTTAGCAAAATATTGTGAAGAGACCATTACTGTGTTGAATTTATGATCAAACCTTCTACTGCTAAAGGTGTTACAAGGTAACAACATAATCTTGAGCTGTACAGAAATAGTTCAATGAGTTAGAAACAAATGTTCAAAGTCATGATATATTTGATTACAAGAAGTGTGAAGTAATTAATGAGTACATTCACCTATGCTAAAATCAGTTGCTTTTATCAGCTAAAGACTTAATTGGTGTAACTTTACAGGTTGCAGTTCTCATTTAAATGTGTCAGTACACCAAATAAGATATCTTTCCAACTTTGTTTATTTTGCAGGCTTACTCCGCTTCTGTTATGGAGGAAGAAACCCCACTTGAAGAACGTGACACTCTAGACATATCACAGGAATCAACTTTGGCAGGTAGGATCACAATGAAACTATCATTTCTGGACAGTATAATGTTTCCTTATGTAAAGTCTGCTTATCCTTAAATAGTATGTGTGCGTGTATGTATGTATGTATGTATGTATATTAGATACTCCTGCAAACAGGAACTCGCAAAGAAGCCTCATTGGCTTATCAAAGCCGCAAGCTGACCGAAGTCAGTCTCTTTCATTCATATGTAACGTCAATGATCATGAATTGTTAATTGTCAACAACTCTGTAACTGGACGACATACATTAATCTGGGAGTGACTCGAACCGGGGACCTTATGATTGAAAGGCACCGGCATTAACCACTGAGCTAACACTCCACTAATAGTCCTACCTGCAGCTTTCGAAAGCTGTCAGAGATATAGAAGAGGGGGGGGGGGTAACTTCAGTCAATTTAATTAGTGTAGGATGGATTGTCAAACTGTCGATTATGCTAAGATATTAAAAGTCAAATGACTCATAGGTGTGAATAAAGCCAGGAGTATCATGGAAACTTTTTTGGTCCTTGCCGAAGGCAGAAGGAATTTATGCTATGGTGATGGCATGTGTATGTGCACTTGTTTTGTATTCTGACCGAGGACTTGAACAAAAGAATTCCAGGTCCTCGGTTGTGATTTCTAAAGAATCACAACGTCCTCGAAAGAATTCTATTGTTAGGGGTATTGTTAAGGTTAGGTTATGTGGATTTGAACAATGGAGAATACAATGGGGTCCTCGTTCTGAATGTAAAACACACCTGTGTGTGTGTTTGTTTTTATATCTGTCCGAGGACTTGAACAAAAGAATTCCAGGTCCTCGGTTGTGATTGCTAAAGAATCACCACATCCTCGGAAGAATTCTAATGTATGGGGTATTGTTAAGGTTAGGGTACGTGGATTTGAACAATGGAAAATACAATGGGGTCCTCGGTCTGAATGTAATACAAACATGTGTGTGTATGTGTATGTGACACTTGCTTGTAAAAGCTTTAACTTCAGAAGGATAACTGGGGTACATTTCATATTTGGTATACAGGTTCCCCTCAGGTAGAACTGGTTTGGGGTAGTTGTTGGCATTGGTGAATGGTCAAATTCTGAAAACATTGTTCGCACAACACCTCAAGAAGTGGAATTTTCAGGTAGTTCAAACTTGGTGTGTAGCTTACCGTTGGTGAGCAGACAATCTGTATTGTATTTTGTGAATGTCAAAGGTAATTCGAGGTCAACAGAGGGAAACTAGTGTGACAATCTTGTAAACATGATATCTCACAGAAAGTAGCCTGTTCAATTCTTAAATGTGGCTTCTGGATTTCCTGTAATTAGTTCAGCAAAACCAATTGTATGTGGTGGAGGTGAAAGGTCATTTGGGGTCAGAAGAGGGCAAAATGTGAATATATCAAAAGTGCTATATCTCCAGAACCATAAAATGGGATATTTCAAAACTAGGTGTCACTTGACCAAAAATTTATTTTGCCTCTTTTACACCATCAAATGCTGTTTTTATCTGGAAAGGGTCTAAATTTAGAGAATCAAACAACCTGACTGGTTCTGTCCTTTACAAGAAAAATATACAGACTCAAAGTTGATATTCCAAAAAGGTAGGAAAACGCTATGAATTCAAAAATTTCAGTACCAGTAAAGTAACAAGAGGTATGCCACTATCATATTGTTTTTCAATATAGATATTGCACTTTTTTTAAACTTTCAAGCTGCAAAATATTCAAAGACCAATAATTTTCTGTTTATAGGATCATATATTTCAGGTTCACGCCGTAACAAAATAAGGGTCAAATAGTTTTACACAGAAAATATAAACCACACTGAACAGATTGAATCCAGCTAAATTATCTCTAAGCCGCCAAGATGACACAAAAACAAGGGCTGGTCTAGATTGTCTGTCTGCGTGGTGTGGAATGGGTAGCAATATTATGGTCACGCCGTAACGTTACGGCGTGACAATCAAGCATGTCACGCCGAAACATTTTAATTTGGTTCATATTATATGCTGATTGAAAGTCTCAATATCCCAAATTGTGTTCACCTTATAATAGGAAATGTAAATGATTAAAAGGTCCTTAAAGTCTCACAAAACATTCACATAGCCAAAGCTAAACTTTGAGTTATAAAATTGGTGCTTGTGAGCTGCTTTTCAGTTGATGCTCTTGATATTTTGTATGCATTTTAAAGGAGAAACTCAAACATCAACCTTAACTCCTATGCTAGAAAACTAAAATCTAAGCCAACTGTCAAGAAAAGCTAGTTCAAAGCTCATATCTAGCCCAAGTTACAGTATCCATGCTTAAATTTGACATATATATGAAAGCTGCCATTTTGCTCAATTCTGGACCAAATTCTTAAACATGATGACATAATTTCCCCAGAAAGATAATGGAGTGTATTTTTCTCCTTCATAATTGTATATTCATTTTTGGTTCCAAAACTTGGTACTACAAAGTGGTAAAAGCTTGTTTTGATAATGACTGTGTACACAAAATTTCCATGACCTTGATTATAATAAAATCAATTGTTAAGGGGTAGCAACCTTGAGCTAGATTATAATAAGAAACAACATTCTAGCATCCTGGTGAATTCACAATCTGTTTGTTAAAGACCAAAATAGCTGCCCCCACAAAAGTGCAAAATTTAATGTTTTCAATAATTGCAAAAAACATATATTATTTTGCTCAATTTGGTATGATATTTGGCCAGAATTTTTGTAATTCTAGGTACTATAATATTGGCTGAAATTTTGTGAGTTTGAGTGTGAAAGAGCCCTAAGCCCCAAACTCTATTGACATATCACAGAAAGAGTTCTGAAGTATTATGTTCCTGAAATTGTTGACATTTGGGGTGCAGTTGACTTAAAAGAAATGTAGTGATATGCCAAAGTAAATCTGTGGCACTGAGTAACTTGTTTGTTTTGATGTTAAAGCACATATTTGCCAGTTAGCCCGTTTAGATTTTATAATTTTTTTGGGAAATTCAAAGTTTCTTAGTAGGTAGAGTACAGTATGTTAGAAAGTGTTTGTTGAGTAGTAATGTTAAAGTTTTAAAGGAATATTCACATGGATTTTTGTATATTCTATATAATAGAGGAACATTTTTGAAACAAAAAGGTGCAAAAACCACCTTGATACCATGTTCCCTTAAAGAGATATGAGTTTTTACAGAGTAAAAAAGTGCATTTAAAAGACACTGCAGTTATGTTAATTGAATTCTGTGATGTCATACAAACAAATCTATGACAATTCTGTATGTACTGTATTTCTATGAAAATTCATCACCTTGTTCTAAGATATTTGAAACATTTTTCAAAAACAAATTTTGTCAGGTAATAACATACAGTTTATATTAATATTTGTAAATCATCTGTCCATGTACCCAACGAGTTTTTGTTATGAAAAAATTGAATGACATATTCTATCAAAATACATTCATAAAAACTTTACTTGAATTTGCCATTGTGATGTCACACTTAACCTTTGACCGTCTATCTGCAGACAATTTCTTAGAATTTCAAACTTGAATATTCAAACTTCTTGTAGCTATTTGATATCAACATGATTTGTTCACCAGTTTGTTTTATATTTTTTTCATGCTGATTTTCAAAAATCCATTGGAAAAGTCCACAATATTCAACTCCATGGACTCAAAGTACTGTATTATGCTTTGAAACTTAGATTGGGGTTACGGGAGGGGATGCAATGGATTTCAAAGGATATTGGTGTTGATCTTGACTAACACTGTAACTTATGTAAATGACAATGTAAAATCAACGTAGAGATTTATTTCCTTTATCTCAAAAATCTGTTCATTCTGTGTCATTAAATTTTAAACATAAATCCTTGTTATTATTGGAAGAGGATCTTATGAAAATCATGTTGATATTAAAACAGTACCCAATGGAGCATTTACTTTCTGTTTTATGATGCTTCTCATTTTCAGATATTTGTAAAATTTAAAGTATGAATTTGATTGTTCAGTGATAATTTCAATATATTCCTTAGAAATACAATATATTGTAGTAATTGTTATCATTTTAATACTCAAATGGAACAAAATAATAAAAACACTTGGCCAAATATCGAATTTTCTAAAAAAAGTGTAGATGCGTCACGCCGTAACGTCACACCGTAACGGTTTTCAAAAAATGGGGAAAGCCAGTTTTCTCCTAAACCACAATGACCTTGCACTAATCCTATTTAGAAATAGTAAAATACATTTTCAAAATAAACTGAGCCAAAGGGGAGAAACTGAATGCAAGTACTGTACTTGAGATAATATTCACGAATGAATGCAGATGACGACAAAAGTTCAAATTTATCCTGTCACGCCGTAACAAAATTTCAAATGCACCTCACAGCAAGATGAAAAGAGATTTTCCAGTTCTGATTTTTTTATAAATTTGTCATATGAAAGACTATAAACACAGATTTTGAGGGCTTTTAAAATTTAAAGTCTGGATAATGACACCACAAAAACCAGCCAAATTGTCACGCCGTAACAAAATAAGGGTTTTGAAATATCCCCAAAATGAGCTCATATATTTATGGTATGATAGCCTTGTATATTTTATAGCTTGTACACATATTGATGTAGGTCAGAAAGCTTTAAAGGTCACCAGGTGTGAAAACATGAACACTCTATAAATACAATATTGCCAGATAGAAAACTGCAGTAGCTGGTATATATGGCTATGGCTTCACTTTAATTAGCACAAACCCTGTTGTTTTTGGTGTAGGGTACAGATCATTTAGGTTCAGCAGAGGTTACATTCTGGAAAATATAAACATGGCATCATAAGATAAGCAGTTTCATCAGATGTCATAGTGACATACAACTTTCATATAATGAGTTCAAGAGCCCAGTAATTCTTTGTGAAGGTCAAAGGTCATTTTAAGCTCAGCAAGGGAATAGTGTATACACCTTAAAACACTAGAGCTGGATAATATTTTCTTTTCAAGAGGGACGTCTAAGTTGCTTCAAGTCAATGGTTGTTTAAGGCTAGCAGAATTTAACTTCTGAAAACCTTTCTTTCTAGTCAGGGATGTCGTCAGTAATAAGCTTTTGCTTTCAGAACGACAGTTTGTGAAAGGACATAGTGTACAGAAAAGCACATACCCCTCTGGTAGTCATGTGATCAGTATCTAATACTTATAAACAAACTAACATACCCCTTCTGGTAGTCATGTGATCACTATCTAATACAAGCAAACTACTGTAACACATCTAGGTATTGGTTCTATATCTGATACAAATTGATAGCAGTTTAACTGAGGTCATTTGGGAGTCGATCATAAACACATTTAAACAGGAGGCTACAGTAGACAAGCTTGAGTATGTCAATTAGGAAATGTGTGAAAAATAAACATAATTTAACCATGGAGGATCATGTGATGTGCTCCACGGTAGCACTTAACGTCCATCCTACCCCTTGTATTGATTTATCCCTTCTACAACTAAACATTGGATATAACTGCCACAGTCCTGAAAAAAACTTAGCAAACCCAGAATTTTAGCTAAGTGATGCACATATCAATGTTTACGCAATTTTGCAATTACAAAGTTGCTAGTTCCTTTAAAAAGATTGGACTGCATATATACATACAGCATATCAGGACTGCACATGCACACAAATGCATATCAAGCATTTTCTGACACAGAGAAAAACTTTCAACATCGTCTTCATCCAACCTAAAGCAATCAATCATACCATAACTGTCTGTTATAATTGTGTTCTGTTGGATAAGAATCTCATTTCAAACTGACAAAGTGTGCTGGGGTCATCAAGCAAATAACACAAAGCCTTACCTAATTTCGCCTTATAAATTGATCTAATTATATGTCATCAAGTGAGGTAGATCACACCTCCCTACAATCTGAAGAGTATAATTATGGGTTTGAATCATTTTTCAATATCATGTAAAGGCCGTTGCTACGTTTTAAAACAGTGACAGTTAAAGTTGCTATGGTAACACTGTTGTGTAGATGAGCAGTTACATCAACAGTGCTTTAACCAGAGGGTAACCCCTCCCAGTGTTCACTTGCCTTAGATACATATATGCAGCACAAGAGTATTTGCTCGCTAATAACCCTGTTATACTGGAGATGGAGAGCAGTATAAATCTAAACAAAGTCAGCGATAAAATGATTTGCTGACAGGGAATCATGTGACACAATACCACAACGATAAAAGAAAGACAGAGGACATTGTTTGTCGTCTGTAATTTATTTTGCATGCTCAGTCTAACAACAAAGAGCTGACTTTGCATTTTAAATACTTAATATGATGAGATCCATTTGAAATCTGGACCTTTGTTGACTCTAAATGACCTTTGACATCCACACAAAACAATAGGGATCTTGTACTCACTATAAGAAAGACACATGCAAAGTATGAGCTATGTGATGTAAACTGTCTTGGGATGTCCTGTTTACAAGGTTTGTGTTTATAAGGCTTTACAGAGTGTGACCTTTGATGATCCCAAAACAATAGGGTTCTGGTACTTATTATAGGGAAGCCACGTGACAAATATGAGAGCCAATAAAGTTTCCCATCTGGAGATATATCGTATTAACAAGGATTTCAAATTTTGACCCCTGGTGACCTTATATGAACTTTGACCTTCACAAAATTGTGCAAAAACTGTACACTATATAAGGCAATCATACCATGTATATACCTCCATTGACGTTCAGGTTCTGGTGATACAACATTTTTGAGATCTCACATTTTGCCCTCTGCTAACCCCAAATAACCTTAGACCTCCATCAAAAACAATAGGGTTCTTTTACTCTTTATAGGGAAGTAACATCCAAATATTTCAGCCAATTCAGTTTCGTATCTGGAGAAAGTATGTTTACAAGGATTTCAAGTTTTGACCCCTAGTGATCTTATATGAATTCTGACCTACATCAGATTGTGTAAAAATCTTTCATTAGATACGGCTATCCTACCTTGGATTTATAAGCTAATTTGATGTTCTGGTCCTGGAGATACAGCGCTTTGAGATTTCCACGGCTTTCCCTCTGTTGATCTTTGATCTCACCCAGAACAATGTGGTTCTTGTACTGAATATGGGGAAGCCACATGCCAAATATGAGAACTGCAGAGGTTACCCATTTTGATATATCATGTTTACAAGCTAGGGCGTCATGTACACTAACACACACATCCAGCTGTGTTTTACATTCAGACCAAGGACCTCATGGTTTGTTCCATTGTTCTTATCCATGTACCCTAACTTTAATAATACCACATAACAATAGAATTTCTTGCAAGGACGTAGTTATTCTTTTGAAATCATATCCAAACACCTGGAAGTCCTCAATCAGAATACAAAATAAAAGCGCATACGCCCACGCACATACACACACCAACTTGACTGTTTAGGTTACTAGGAATTACATTATTCAGATTCCACAGAAATTATATCATCTTCCGCTATTGAACTGATTTAACAGAAATGTATTTTATTGCTTCATAATAATAGAAAACAATCTAATAATCAAGTGATAAATAGGAATATGTGATCTCATCCATTATTAATCAATCGGTTTTATCAATTGATTTGTTGTGCTGAGTGTGATCGTTAACTTTATTTTTGGTTACTTTGATTTATCTTCCAGCTGATTACGGCAGATTGATGGTCAATGTTGCTGAAGATCTTACTCTAGACAGCACTCTGAAATTAGCGACTCTGTTTGGTCTACCACAGGCAGAAACTGATATGCTACGCCGGGTTTCTCTGATAGAAACGCCAGGAATCACTCTGATTAACTTCATGAAGACACGAAACATCATCAATATGTATGATGTCACTAACCTACAGAAGGGTTTGGTTTATATTCAGCTAAACCAAACAAATGAAAACCTTTTAGCTCCATATCAGTCTAAAGTTGACCCATTTCAGTTTGAAGAAAACCAAGCACCAGAACTGCTAGCCTGGCCTGGTAAGAATGAATAAAATATGTAATCAGAATAGATGAAATCAAAATAGTGCAGTACAAACTCTAGAAATGTGTGTGAGTCAGGGGTTAATATTCGGCTTGCAGGCAGTTTGTTATTTTAAACTATTAATTATCACTGTGTATGTATGGTGAAATTAATTACAAGTGGATCTTTCAACCAATTATTTGTTGCCATTTGGTTAATTTCTTCATAGTAAAGATTGTAATTAGGAAAATGCTAAAAACAAGTAGGTCCCAAGGATATATTTCAATTTAAGCCAATATTTCAAGGATCTATTTAAGCCGTCTGGACACTCTCAGATATGATGCTAAATTCTTTTGATACTCTAACAACATAAAGCTTGTGTTACATATCTATTACATTTTGTATTATGATTCCTTCAATAATACCTCTTTTATAAATCAATTGCAAGGCTTTTCTATTGATGAAGAATTTTAGATTAGCAGGGAATTTTTAAATTATCCAGTACCACATCGAAAAATGCTATGCAATATTAGGCATATTGCTATGCAAGTGCAAACATGCATATCGGTTTTAATACACCGGAACCATAGCACTTATAGAGACAAAACTCTGTGCAGAATTTTAACACTCACTTATACTCTGATTAGGGATGAACGTGGCTCAGTATGGCAGATTTGGTTTTTAAACGTAAAAGCTTCATTTAATGGTGTTTGTGTTTCCATTATTCTATTTTCAGTTGAAAATGTCAAATTTGACCCTGATGATGAATTAACTGCATCACAAGGTTCTGATGAAAGAGAGGATGATCATGACCATAGTAAGGAAAGTTTGATGGAGAGAACAGAGAGAGAAGAACTACCAAAACAAAGAAAAAATTCACAAGTACTTGAAATGAGACCCCATCATTCATACATTGAACACAGGATAAATTATGAAGGTGGAACTATTAGCATCATGGGGGTACATCTGACTATTTCTGAAGACGCTGTATCCTTTGATCATGTAATTGCTGTTAAAGTTATCTATGATACTGGCATATACCTCCCTGGAAGTGCTCGTAGGGGCAGAATGACACCTCTGATAAAACTAGAGCCAGAAGGACTCACCCTCAACAAGCCAGCCCAGCTGGCTATTCCTCACTCGGCTATTATCCCTGAGCCAGATCGACATGATGTAATTATCTTCACTGGTCTGAAAAATGAAGAACATTTACAAGAAGGTAAAGATGGTGACCGATAAACACTTTAAAATGCAATTGACTAATGTACCAGGAGAAGTACAATGAGTTATATGCTGATAATCAGTTCTGTTGAATTCTAGATATATCTTATCTAATAGGCTCTTGATATATACCGTTTTAAAGTTCACTCAATACTATACTTTATATAATATTACTTATTATAGGTGAAATAACTTGGACTGAAGAGAAATTTATTGGTTAAAAGCTAGACCCGGAGAAGATCAGTCTTGATGTTAACATCCTGAGCTACGTCTTTGTTAATTTAGTCAGCCAAGAAACAGCGCAGAAGCATATATTCCGTATTGTTCCATTTATTGATGGGATACTTGATGCCAAAGATGATGTCTTAATAACTGTTTGTTTCTGTAAGGACAGTGATGAAGAGTACAAGGTGAGGATAATCGCTTGTTACCATGGTGATATCTGTAGTAGCTTAGAGGTCAGTTCTGTTTATAAAGTGATTTGTTAAAGGTGCATTTGTGTGACATGATTTATTGATTCATCATAGCACATCAAAAAGAAAAATCTGTTATATTTGAAATGAAAATATTTAAACTTGCAAGTTGACATCAAACATGTTTCTATCATAAGTGTTTGTGCTTAGATGAAACTGACAGTATGCCCATAGTCATAAATGAAGAATTCTGATAGTCTTATAGAAGGTGGATGATGGTATTTTACTAACATTATTATTTATTTCTTCGGTCAAATTTTCATTTTCTTACAGAATATGTGATTCCCTCAAAAATATGCAGATGGCCCACATTTTGATTGTGTCTCAAATTTTTTCGTTACAAGGAATTTGAGGGTGGAAGGGATCTGAAGAAACAAGTAACATTTGGTAATGTGAGCAAATTAAGGTAACAAAGATGATGTTACTTGCTATAGCAGTATCGATCTCTCTGTACAGAGTGAAGGCACAACAAATTGTATAATCAACTCTCTGCTTGTTTCTTAGCAAGTTACATCTTGATGTCCTTATGTTTCAGTTGCTGTTAGAGGACCACCATACCAAACTGTGTCTAGGAAACTATACAACATTTCAAATTACCCGGACATTGAATGACGGCAGAGACCATGTTTCTTACATTGATCTGATCATGTCATCACTCGGTGGTGTTTACCATCTGACGAAGGAAGAATCAACAAAGGTTTGTAATTGCCAATGCTATTTAAGTTTGTCTTTTAACATAACAAGACTTGTAGTTAATTATTGGTTACTTGAAGTGGATCAAATCGTGTAGCAGTTAGAGTGTCGCCCTACAACCATGTGGTTTCTGGTTCAAAATCCCAGCAGGAACCACAATATAGGCAACCTTCTGCTGTGCAGTGTTGCTGAGCAGTATCTTGTGCTGGTTGGTATTCCTGGTTTGTGAATAAGGAGAGGAAGTTTGGTCCTATGTTCTTTTGTACGGTATTGCGAATAGCTTCATTCACAGTGGCTTTACTTTTGGTGTCTATAATTCACCTCCATTTGTATTGGAGGCAGTGTTCAGATATTGTGGCACTCTCTCAGTTCTTAGATTGGAATGTGGATTAAGTGACTGTCCTGAGAGCGTGAATGATTAAGACAATTACATGCCTGCCTAGTAAATCTCTGAACACTCATCAAACAGAGAATGATTGATATGAGCCGGTGTTTATTCACAATGCAATGAATACCTATGACTGGAATATGTTTCTGTAGAGTTCCTACCCCTCGGAACAATCTAAACCTAAATAATGTCATGGAATTCTTATTACAAAAGGAGAGTATAATCTTCACCAGCTGCCCATGAAATGTAAGGATTTGTACACGACCACATGTCTTCGTTCCTTACCAGCTTTTCTTTAATTCTTATATCTTATATGTCGCACCTTTTCTTTAAATACTTAACAAGCATTCTCATCCAAAGTACACTGATTTTCAACATCTTTTATCTATTAGCATGTAGACATTGATTACCTCTGTGCTGCCAGTAGAGTCTCTCATCAGTTCAGACTTACAAGGGACAAAGATGGAGACACTGACATGGTTGATGTGAATTTAAAAGTATCACAACATGAAATGAACCAGACAGACCTTATCTTCCAATCAAAAGTGAGTTATGTCTGCTGATTGTCTCCCAGCTGTCTGTGTTCTCATATGTCTCTTCATTACATTATATTAAACGGCATCTTCTCCCATCTGCTCATTTCTCTGCTAAGTAATTTCCTGTCTTTTGGAAGTCTTGCTGCTGTTTGCAGGCTGATTGAATAACGTCAGCTCTGTGACTGAATTATAGTTATTCGTTGGCATGTTTTCTCATGGATGCTTTTCTTTGTAATATGCATGGTGGATGATAATTGAATTGAATTGAATTACAGCAGTCTTTTATTACTGTATTCTTATTTTTTCAGTCACTCCAGTCAACCTGGTATTCTTATGTTTCTTATTTTCATCCTGTTTTCCAACTTTTTCGTGTTGCTTCGTAAATAAGGAAATAGTGTACATATGACCTGTGTGTTACTACATACACAGGTCAACAGTTATTGGAAACTTAGGTACTGTACTAATGAATGAATACTACATAAATAATAGGTATGTTGTCATCAGCATTCCTTTTTCTTTTGAGATTGCACACATTTATATTGTGTTGTTCCATGTCTGTTACACCCCTATTTTACTACCTTACCTTCCTACTTTAAACCTAATCATTCACAGGGGTGTGATAGATACCCTGCATAATTGCATGTTAAATATTCTTACATTTAAAGTTTTCATTAGTGAAATAATTTGTGTTTTTGTGTTTTCCTTCAGGTGAAAGACATTCTCTTATCTCCAGAAAGCCAGAAAATTCTGCACCCAGGTGAGTTTTTATTAGGAAGTGGAACAAATGGGTGGACTTAGATAGTTTTAGAAGTCTACCCTGATTAGCATCTAAGTGCAGTTGAAAGAAGAAAAATGAATGCTCATTATTCTTAGACACACCCCAGGGAGGTGTGTATTAGTGGAGATGAAAAAATAAGCACACGTAGAGTACATGGACCCAGGTGAGTGTCTAAGTAGAGGCGAAAAGGTAATAGCATTTGGTTTGAGCAGTAGACACACCTAAGTGAAATACTTATATCAACTTATTTTATTGAGAAATATTTCATCAACATAAACATTTTTGATGGAAAGAAATTTAATCATGCTGCTGAGCCCTCCAAACAAGTCCTATTACAGGCTTTCATTTCAAAGTTAGTATGATCACTTCCTACTTTGTAGCTCAAAGCAACCTTGAAGGTGAAGCTGTATACATGAAAAGAATTATGCACAAGACAAGGGCTTAACATTAAAAGTTGCATGCAAGTTGTGGACAGTATACTTAACCAATAGTTTATAACATGCACTCACCAGAGGTTGACTTGCATACCAGCATTCTCCATGCAGGTTGCATGCTCCTTGTGGGCCTGTTGTGTAATTGTGCATGTTAGCTGTGAACATTGCTCATAGTTCAAACCTACCACTCAATTAGCATGTGATTCATGTGCTCTTATTTCTACACGTGATATCTAGTCTTTGTTATATTCCTTAGAACGTCAAGTGGATTTACACAAATATGAAAAGTTGAGAGGAGACATTGCAAAGCATCTAGATAAACAACATTGTGCAAAGCTAGGCATTTTCTTTGAGCTCAAGCCAGCAGAAAATGAAACAATTCAGGAGGCAGCAGAATCTGGAAAGATGCTGTTGAAAATATTGGATGAAAGAGAGCTCATCATGCCAGAGAGAATGATTGGAATGTATCAAGGATTGAAAGCTATTCACTTTAATAAGGTGGCAAGACTGGTGTTGGAGTACATCGATACGTCACAGGAGAAGAATGGAAAGGAAAACGAAGGGGGGAAAGATGGTAACAAAATGGTTTGTGCTTTACAAAAACTTGTCAAGATTTTGAAACTTTAAGCCTTAAGCCAAAGAATGGTTACTTTGCATAATATCAAGATCTTAGAATGGTTTATTAATTTATTTTCTGATATAAAAGGTATCCTTTTTGTCATGCAAGTCACAAAACAGACAAATTAATTATTACTCCATTACTAAAAAGTCTTCCTTTTACTCATTGTAAAAGAAACAGAGCATTTAACTGATTATTTCTGCTAACCTAAAGTTAAGTTTGTAGAATATTCACTGAAGTCAATTCAAATGCAGTAATTATTTTTTTTTACATTTTTTTATGTAAGTATGATCAAAATGTGAGTTTGATAAACAGTTTGTAATATTTCAACATTGTTCCAGGTAAAACTTCCAGAGAAACATGAAGTAATCTCAAAAAGGAAATTAAAATTGTCGGTAAATTACAAAATTTTGATAGAAGAGGGATACAAGAGACTGGATGTCCAAAGAGCCTTGAAATTGTCTAACGGAAAACTGGACCTGGGAAGACGGCTGTTGCTACTTGCAAAGGAAGATCATGGTAAAGATACCCTATATATTCAGCTACATGGATATTTCATTTATATTTCTTCCTGATATAATTAAACTCAATCTTATATGACATTCTAGGACCACATTTCAAGCCCTTGCTGTTTTAGTGTTTATTGAAGATTGTTTTGGTTTCGATGATAATCGTAACCTTTGCATTCATGATGGCGTATGTGTGGGTGTGTGTGAGTGCGTTTGTGACGCCCAGCTTGTAAACACAATATCTCAAGAAGGGAAGGTCAGACCAGTTTCATATTTTGTGTGTAGAAGTACCACATTAAGTTCAAGAAGCCTAGTGTTTTTTTAGTCGAGGTCAAAGGTCATTTGAGGTCACCAGGGGTCAAATTGTGAAAACTTCGTAAACCAGATATCTCAAGAAAGGAAGCTTGGGAGAACCTCATATTTAGTGGTAGGAGTACCACATTGTGTAAAAGAAGCCTATTGTTTTTGGTCGAAGTCAAAGGTCATTTGGGGTCATCAGAAGTCAAACCGTGAAACCCTTGTAAACATGTACACCCTCACTATACATTACATCAGATTCATGGAGAAAACTGCTCATGTTGCATCATCGAAACCACAATGCATTTTTGCATTCTGGTTGTATAAATCCACCCAAGTCAATAACATTTCAGTAGTTGTTAAACTGACTAAGCATGTTTGAGTGATGTCAGTATCTTAGTTTGTGTTGTAGTGAGCTTCTTTACATAGGAAGATTATCAAAGATGTTATCAAAGATACAGTGTTACCAGATTATCCAAACTATAATATCAAATTACATTTGCCTAACACCTTCGTAGATTTCTAGCATGAATTGTGAAACATTTCACCTTCTCATAATGGTAATTGTGTTTCTGTATTTCTCGTTTTAAAGGTAAAGAGAACTTATTCATCAAATGCCTACAACAGAAGATGAAGAGTTGGTTTGAAACCATGACTCCTGTCCCCTGGAAGAAGTCTTGTCAATGGAAATCAAATGATCTCTTTATTGCCAGCGGACTAGTCTTAACAACTTCTGGTTCAAAAATATCTAGCAGAGAGGTTGACCGAAAATGTAAGCTACACTACCTAGATATCTTTACTGATGAAAGACTAAAAGCAGAGACTCGAATCATTCTGGAAGGACAGCCAGGCTCCGGCAAGACCATGCTCTCCTCTCAGTTGGCCTATGACTGGTGTTGTGGGAAGCTTATGGATATCCCCATGGTCATCTATCTGCCCTTGAAAATTGTTCATAACATGACAATTATTCAAACTATCAAGATGTTCTACATCAGTAAAGGCATTCCCATTACAGAAGAGGATATTGAGTCTATGCTTACCAGTTCAGAGAAGGGAGTCTTAATCATATTGGATGGGTTAGAAGAATACAGTGGTAGAACCAAAGATGGAAGTCCCTCAGAGGTAATGAGAGTAATGACAAAGGAGAAACTGTCCAACTGCATTGTTATGATCACAGCTAGGACAGACTATGCGAAAGATCTACCTCGAGGTCCAATGTTGAAGATAGGAAACTTCGGTGAGGACGAAAGGAATGAATACATTGAAAAAGTCTTCTCTGAAGATCTCAAAAAGCAAGAAGAAGTCAAAGAATTGATTGATAATGTTCCACTTATTCTTGATATTTGTAATGTTCCACTACTCTTTGTGCTGTTAGTACATAACATTGATAGATTAGGAAAGTTACAAGAGCCTCAGCTTGACAGGATTACTCCTTTTGTGAAGGCCATTGTAGACATTCTGTGTTCTGTGCAGGATGAGGAAGAAACCTCGGGTCATCTGTCATACCAGCAGCAGGAATCAATTTGTAAAGAGGATGAGAGCAGATCAGAGAGTGAAGTATCAATAGAACCCCACATAACATTGGAGGAACTTGCCTTTAACGGCCTCTGTAAAGGAAACCAACAATTGTTTTGGCAGAAAGACTTTGTGGATAGAAGTGTCACTAATAGCAAAGCATGGATAGATTTTGGGATACTTGTTGTTGAGGAAGGAACTCCATTTAATTCGCCTAGTAGAGATCTTCAGACTGGCAGTGAAAGTCCCCAGACTGGTTCCATCAGTAATGAGTCACTGAACACATCTAATGTTACTTCAGCGATGAAGAGAGGGGTATCCCTTGATCCTGATCTCTTGGAATCTAACAATCAATCAAAGAATAAACCAATATTGGAATCAAAAGAGAAGAAATCAGAACCTTTACAGAAAGGAAAAGCTGTGAAATATGTCTCGCTACAGGTTAGATTCCTTTATAAGTTAATCCAAGAGTGGTTTGCATCAAAGTATTTAGCCCGCCTCTTCTGGGGGGACAAATTAACTGAACACCATTTCAAGTATCAATTGGTCAGAGAACACTTGGCTAACATAGACCCAGCTGATCTCCATTATATCTTGCGCTTCACTTGTCACATCTGTCCTGCCAGCTTTCATTTCATTGCCAGTTTTCTAATGAGAGACTTCAAAACAGGAGATGGTGAGATTCCTGATTACATCATGAACTGCATCTGTCTTTGTTTTGCTGAGTATGATGGATACAAAGGACATAAGGTCAAGGACATTGTCACAGAGGTCTGTAGCAGAGAATCCGTCAACTTCAGCTCTGAAGATAGTCGACTGCTGCTGAGGTCAAAGGTTTCTATGCTCATTTTTGCTTCAAGATCACAGGTAAAGTGTGAATACAAATTTCTTAGCTCAAATACACAGCAAACCTCTGCTTATATCCCGATATCTGGAATAAATAATCTGAAGTGTGCATGAATACTACATTTAGTTTTACAGTGTCGAGTACAGCATCAATCCATAGGATACAAAATTCAAGGTCTATACTTCACCAATAAAACTTAAGTAAATCTAGTATGTTGAGATATTAATGGTGTGAGTTTATTGTAAATATGTTACTTCTTGAACTGTAGGTCTCAATCCAGAGAACAAATTTGATCTTTGGTACAGGATCGACCTAATGTACTCATTCTGCGGATATCAGACTAAAGTATGAATTGATCTACAGGTATTATACAGTGGCAGATCATTGTGGGATGTGTGAATCATTTTTAATACAACATTTTCATATGCTGAACCATCTATTTAATTTACAAGATCAGTGTATCGTAAAGTACACATTTCGTCAATGCTATTAATAAAGTTTAGCTATTAATCAATCCTTAGTGTTGCTTTAGGATATTGTGATGCATGAGACAATTTTAGTTGATTTTTATTCACGACATTGGACATATTACAAATTTTTAGGAAACAAATTTAATCTTAATGACTCTTTTCAGGTTTCCAGTTTTGTGGTTTCCATTTAGTTTAGTTTAGTAGAAAAAAAGATCAGGACATTTGTTATAGTTGGGTACTGATTTCAGGTTGACAAACAACAATATCTGTGGATTATATTCCAGATTCCAATCAAATGTCTGAAGCTTTCGGATGTTGTGGAAAAAGTTACAGAGATAGCCCTGATCTTGAAGGCTGATGTCTGGCTGGGAGTTTTGAATACTCTGAGGGCTATTGAAGTGAATCGATGGGACCAGAAGCTGATTGAACAAGATTATGAAGATCTCATTAAATTCATTATCAACAATGAAAAGGTCGAAGTAGCACGGTGAGGACTAATTCAAAGTTGGCAAACCAAACTAAAGCTTTCACTCTATGTGATATTGACAATAAGGGATATATTGGAATGTGTGATAAACAGAGCTAATAGAAGAACATTCAGCAGAAATATCTCCAAGAATTTGATATCTTTGAACAATGGGGAACCATGTAAACAATTTTTCTCTATGCATCATTACTTTTTCTGTTAGTCTGCTTCATCAAGATTGCTTAGTCATAATTGACTCCACTCTTTGCCGACATGACCCACAACCTTAGCTCTCTAGATTAGACCATGTCTAGGGTCAACTGGTAGCCATTTTAGTACTGTACGCCCTCTATAACCAGTGGCATTGGTCAAAGTCCACCCTTCTCATTCTTCCACAAATAATACCTAAGAAGTGTTATGGTGGACGAAGCATCATTTTTCTTTTTGATCCGTGTATTATTAAGTATAAAGTATTATGATATCAGTATTTTTTTGCCTTAAAACTCTACTCTTCAATGGTAAGCAGGAGAGTCCATTGGTCATCTGGGTTCACCAGTTCCAAAACTGAAAACCTTTTAACAAGCCAAGGGCCAAAATCCAGGATGTTAGTGAAAGGGTTAACAAAATTGTGTCAAATGAGGAGGTGGTTGCAGTCCAGGTGGGTAACAATAACATCCAGCACGAGTCACTTGAAATAATTCGGTCCAGGTATCGGGAATTAAGCTTAGCTTCCACTCTTACTTAAGTTGTTATCTGTGGTCTATTGCCTACATTTGACAACAAGGTCCGTCACATAAGTTGGTAAGTTTGAATAGTTCTTGACTAGACTGTGATCTGAAATCTCCTTCACATTTCTTGTTCTGTTGAGCAGCTATGTTTAAACTAAATTGGGGTCGATGAGGGCAGGCAATAATTCTGATAGGAATTGTGTGTGTATTGGAGGTGTATTGGGTGTTTTGATCACAGGGAATGTGATAGTAATAGTTCTAGGAAGAATGCTATGGTACAGAGTCTAATAAGGGGTAATAAGGGGTAAGCTGGGAGGAAGGGTAATAACTTTCTAGATGTTGTGCAAGATTGCTTTTTACATCAGAATGTTCCTTTTCCCTACTAGGGGGATAACATCCTGGTCTTGTCTTGAGTTCTGATCCAATTACTGTTTTTCATTTGATGGTTTAGGAAAACTAGGAACTAGCCATCATGATATACTAGCTTTCAATGTTGTTTGCAAGGTCTTAAATTCTGTTAGCAAGAAAAAGGTCCCTGATTTTTGGAAATCAGATACAGTGGCAATTGAAACTTTACTAAAGGATACAGATTGGATTAATTTGTTTAGAGACATGAGTGCCTCTCAGTCTTGGATCAATTCAGCTGATAAGTTCAAGGTCATCATGGAAAATCATGTTCCCTGGAAGAAGCGTCGTCGTAAAAGCAGTATGCCTTCTTGGATGACAAAGGGAAGTTAGATGTGCAGTTAGACAAAAACAGAATGTGGAAGTTGTTTAGGGGGACTAATTCTGAATCTCTTTTGGCAAAGTTCAAAATTCATCGACTGAAGGTAGAACGCTTAGTCTCTGAAGTAAAATTGAAATTCAAAAATGACATTGCTGTACATATTTAGGATAACCCAAAGGCCTTATGAATGAAGGAACAGCCTTTTGTTCATCAGGACTGGAGATGTGCTAATATTACCCCAATTTTCAAGAAGGGTGATAAGTCTAAGCCCTGTAATTACAGGCCTGTTATAGTCTCACTAGTGTTGTTTGTAAGGTCATGGAGTCTATTGTTAAAAAGTCTATGGTCAATCACTTCAGTAGTCAGTCTTTGATCAGAGAGTCTCAACATGGCTATTGTCAAAAAGGTCTTTTCTCACTAATATTCTTGAGTTTCTGGAAGATGTAGCAAGTTCCCCATTAGCATCTTTTACTCAGGTTGAAGAGTATGGGTGTCAATGGAAAATTACTGTTTTAGATCGAAAATTGGCTCTGTAATAGGAAACAGGGTGGTAATTAAAGACTGGACGTTACTAGTGGAGTTCCACAAGGGTCCCTTGTTGTTTGTTGCCCATATAAATGACATTGACGGAGATATTTTGTGTACAGCCAAGAAGTTTGCTCATGAAACTGTATTCTGAGGTCTCAACCAAAGTGGTTCTGAGAAATTTAAAACGGATTTGGATAAGGTTTTCATGATCTCAGGGATGGTAATTGCTTTTTAATATTGATAAATGCAAGGAGATGCATATTGGTAGTAGTAACAAAGAGTATACTTACACTCTTAATGGTGAGGAGTTACAGGAGGTCTTTTTTTTAAAGAGACCTAGGTATCTACATTGATTCTTCTCTGCAACCTTCTAAGCAATGTTTTGAAGCTTCTAAAAGAGGTAATAGTGTTTTAGGTATGATCAAGAGGAACTTCAGTTTTTTGAAAGAGGACATAGTTGTGTAAAAGTAAGTTGGCCTGACGTTTCGATCCTAGCAGGATCTTCTTCAAAGGCTAAATGACAAGTAACAGTAACAGAAAGGACAAACACTCGCACAGAATACAGACAGGTTAATGAGCATGGTGAACACAAAGAGATAGATGTAAGGGGATTAGTAGACAAGGGATGGAGAGAAGAAAGAAAGAAACCAACAGGGGAAGAGGAGAGGTAGGAGATAAACAGTGGAGGGACAAAGAGAGGATTAAGGGAAGGGGGTAAAGAATAAACTGGAGAAGGAAAAAGACAGAAAGGTGTGGAGAAAAAAAGGTGGAAGAGAGCTATGAGAAGAGGAGTGATAGAGGGTGGGGGGGGGGGGACAAGGGGAGAAGGAGGGGGACAGAAGAAAAGTTAGTCATTTCCTTCCTGAATGTTGAGCCCATGAGGTTGAATGGTGCGAAGGCATTGCATCCAAGCCTCTCTCTGCTGATTCGTACTAGGTCAGGACGGCTACCTAAGGATTCAATCCCCTGTAAGGACATGTTATAATGGTATGGTGGGGAAGGTTAAAGTGTTCTCCAACTGGGGTCTCAGTCTTCATGGTGTTGACTGGATCTGTGACCATAGCATTGCTCTTGAGGGTAGTTTTGTCAAAATAATGGATGCCGCAAACTCTACAAGAGATCAGATAGATGACATTAGTGGTTGTGCAAGTGATGTGACCCTTAGTCTCGTGTGTGAGTTGCATGCTGTGGCTGGTGATGGAATTGGATTCAACAATGTGGTGGCTGCAGATGATGCATCTAGAAGTACGATCACATTTGAAAGTACCATGCTGAATGGGTGTAGGGTTAGAAGTTAGAGGCGGAACAGCAGCACGCACAAGAAGGTCTCGTAGGTTGCGTGGTCGTCTGTAGGCGATGGTGGGTTTTTCAGGGACGGCTCGTTGGAGTCTATCTGAAGTGAGGAGAATGTTGTGGTTGTTAGAGGTGTTTTGCTGAAGAGGATGATTTGGGTGGAAAGTAACAACCAGGGGAGCCTGTAGTCGCAATCTCGTCCCTTTTTGTGTTTCACTGCCAAAATAGATGATCTGGAAAGGGAGCAGAGTCTCTGATGGCTTCACGCACCCTTCTGGCACTATGGCCCCTGGCAGTAAGGTGTTTGTCCAAAGCATCTGTATGGCAAATGAAAGAGGAATTGCTAGAGCAAATGTGACGAAGACGAAGTGTTTGACTGTAGGCAATTCCAGACTTGCAGTGACGGGGATGGCAGCTTGAAGAATGGAGATACTGGTGTGTGTCTGTGGGCTTGGTGTATAAGTATGTAGAGAGAGAACAGTGTTCCTTGCGAACAGTCACATCGAGAAAGTTAACCTGTTGGTGAGAGTAATCAGAGGTGAATTTGATGGTGCTGTGGAAAGAATTGATGTGATTGATGAAGGTGAGCAGGCTATCCTCATTTCTGGTCCAAACGAAAAAGATGTCATCAATGTATCGCCACCAGATAAGAGGACGACAAGGAGCTGCATGGAGCATGCGTTCTTCAAGGCTAGACATAAACAGGTAAGCAAAGGAAGGAGCCATCCTGGTATCCATGGCAGTCCCGTGTCTTTGAAGGTAATGCTTGTCTATAGTGAGAACCTGTTGAATGAGAACTTTGATGTCAGAGATGGGTGGACAAGGGTGGACCTTCTTAGACAGGGCTGCGCACGTGGCTGCAATACCTTCAGCATGACGGATATTAGTGCAAAGAGAAGTGACGTCTAAAGTACCAATGATGGCTGTATTAGGGATTTGGTTCCTGATCTCTTGAAGTTTCCTGAGGAATTCTGGAGTGTCATGGATGTAAGAGTTAATCTGAGGAACAAGAGGTTTGATGAAGTGGTCCGAAAAACAAGTATATTTTCTCGGTGGTGGACCCATTGCCTGAGATGATAGGCTTGTGAATTTTGGGCAGAAGATAAAACTTGGCTGCCTTACAGTCTGTGGGAGAAAGGAAAGAAACAGCCTTTTTAGAGATATGGTTCCGCTGGTACATATCAGTGATGGTCTGTTATATCTGCTTAGAGAAAAAAACTGTAGGATCGGAATCAAGAAGAGTGTACATATCGCTGTTGGAGAGATGACGCATGGCTTCCTTGATGTAATCCTGTCGATCCTGGATGACAACTGCAGAACCTTTGTCGGCTTGATGATTGTCACCCTTTATTTAGACATGGCTGTTCGTCTAGGGAAACACTCTGACGTGGGACACCAAAAAACACACGGGAAACAGACTGAAAGAAAAACTTAATTTTATTACAAAATACTAACTAAA
>JAIPMN010046071.1:0-11944 GCA_020650975.1 Apostichopus californicus | reverse complement strand
GCTCAATAAACTACAACTCGTATCGTAAACCCAGTGTACATAACGGAAAACCAATACAAGAAGACAATTGTACAACACTCACCCAACAAGTCATTAACATTAACGACAGTAGCTTGCTGAAGAAATTACAGAACTTTGCCTACTTTGCTGCCGTCGTTCTCTCCAGCAGCGCTCTGTATAGCGCCATTTTGTTCTCGCCTGCCTGACGAGCGCCCCCTAATTTGGAACGTTTACTTTTCCGGTTTCGCTCGAAACAATAATATTGCTATACCGTTGAACAAATAACATGTACATTGAGAGCTTCCGTAAGAAATATTTAGCTCGAATCTATTACAAACGCCGGATGTATTTTTCATTTCATTTTCGTTTTCACCAGTATAAATATAAAATATTTAAACATGAGAACCAAAGACTTAGAATTACAAAAATATGTACATCAATATGAATGTAAATATAAGAAAGTAAAAGGTTAATAAATACTTGAAAACGTATGTTACTAAAAATATTCTAAATAAAAGGGTTCAAGTGATTATGTTTGAATAAACCTTACAGCAAAGTAAAGAAGATAATTCTGAATGGCTTTACTTCATTTTTTGGCAAGATATTGTATAAGTTTCTACTGGCTTTAACTTAAGTACCATTAAGTACAGGATATAGTGGGTGTTCTATACGAATAGTTTATGTCTACTCAATCAATAGGAATTGTCCAATCAAAACGCTTAAAGAAATAATTAGTTAATGGAAGAGCTGTAAATGATGCAGATTATAATTATGAGAATGATTAATCTGATTTTATCTTTTTGATACACCGCTATTGATGATCCAATTATCCCTCGCGATATAAATGGTATATAAATGCTCTAACTGACATATCACCTTTGACGATGACATAAGAGGGATTTGTCTTAAGTACAGACTAAGCTCATATACAGATACGTCTGTCTGGTATAACAGACAACACATAATCATATAGTGCATTGCTATAGGTATTCTGTTGCATTCGCTTCGGACTAAGACATGTTTGGTTACATGAATAAAAATGCTACAGTATGCATAGCTATAGAGACTTCAAACTAGTCTTGGTGATTTTCTAACTTTAAGATATTGACATAAAGATTCAGTTGATTTTGTTAATGCATTGTTTTAAACTGTGACAGACCAGTGAGCTACGACACAGTATGTAATACAGGTCACGGTAGGACAGAGCGTTAATCTAGGATATGATCTTCATTTTACCCGGCATCTTGAAATGGGCGCAATCTTACATGTTGTCAATTGTCTACTTCCTGTCAGACTCACAGTATACTTTATAAACCCTCGTGGTGATATTACAAAGTTTTCAGAACCATTTTATCATGGTCCTAAGCTTTGTATATTTTCAACTTTCTGTTGGTGCTAGAAAACCAATTTCCATATTATACTATAAACTGTCCCTACTCCTCTCTAACAACGCCCTCTCATCTGATATGGAAACATATCCATGTGTTCCTTAAGCAGCCATATCCGTTGTTGTATTATATTATTCATTTAACATGAAGCGAAACCTTATACAAACGTAAATGTTTAGATAGATGTGTGCTCATTAATGAAGTGGTAATTCATGTAATTGCACGTCGTACATTAAAACATTCTGATTCAGTAAACTGGATCCGAAGTAAAGACAATCGGTCATAACAATCCATGGATTGCCTAATTATCGTAATTACATACTTTCTCTGGTTTGATGTGTAATATATAAGTGCACATATCAAAGATGGATAAACAACTTCCTAAGATATTCTAATAGGGGGGGGGGGAGGGGCTAGGTCCCGAACTGAAGTAACGATAATTATATTTTTTTAAATGTTCATTTGTCCAACGACGAGGACTTATTTGTCCAGTATGTATGTATCGTCCAATACAACGTATACGATAGCACTCTTGTTACTAGGTATGGTACTATTAACATGAGGTATGGTACAAATAAATGAAACTAAATGAAGCCTCCCTTTCACGCTCGTACTCCGGCACTTTCGTCCTATTTCCTAATTATTGTTGTTTTCCTTCTTTCTCTGCATGTAGACCCCTATGTGCTCTCCTTATAGAAGTAATTGCAATATGAATCAATGAATATTCTATATTTTAAAATAGAGAATATTCAGACAGACAAAAACATATAAAGCGAAATGAATCTACCGTCCTACCAGTGTCTCTCTTCCACACTGTATCATTCAAAAAATGTTTGATTGGTGAAAATATCGATGGATAATTTTCATCTCTAGAATCTTGACGTTGTGATGACACTGTACGCATCAATACAACAGTTAGTAAATGTTACTCGGGTCTAATAGTATGAGTTGTAATGGGATTTGAGGGATCAAGATTGATCATATTTCATTATTGATTTAGATTAATGTATATATACCGTGACTGATATGAATGTTTAGATCCAAGCAGGCTTATATATGAAAGGACGTATCTGGGTTTAACTTGAAACTAAGAAACAAATGGATTTTTAGGTAGGTTTTTTCAACTTGATGTACCGTTTACATACTAGGAAAATTAAAGTTTTTTAACAGTTTAACTAAAAGATTAAATTTAAGGTTTTTATTTCATTTTCAAGAAACGTCTTTTGTACCATCCTCTGTATATACAGTACTATGAATAAGCAGCATCATTATGATATAAAAAAAGGCAATGGTGAATCTGACCTAATAGAGGTTTTAAAATATATTTGTTTTATTTCTTTGGTCTTTTGAATAACGGCTAAATAATATTTAAAAAAATAGTATCTCGAATGAGCCTGGGCCCGAGTGGGAGGAGGGATTGGGGGGGGGGGGTTGTTCAAAGTACATGGTAATGTGGTTTATTTTGTAAAATTTACCACCCGACAAAGTAACTATTGTATCTATATTATTATTATTTGTATTATATTATTATATTTAAGTGGGGACGGTAATATCATGCAACATCCGGGCCTTGTATTCTCACATGGTCCGTATTGTTATTAGTACTACTTCCATCAGAATAATTCAATATGTCTGCATGTTATAGTATAAGAAACACTCTGATGTAGTTGAGTCCATTTACGTCCTGATTCCGAGCCTAGTGCGAGACCACTTGGTTCGAGTATGGTACTCTCGAGTCCGAACAGCGTTCTATATCAAGGGCGTAGGAACCGGGGGGCTGGGGGCGCCAGCCCCCCCCCCCGTGAAAAATATGGGGGGCGGAAGTATCATTCCGCGCCCCGCTTCGCAAGTCAGAAAACCCCTTTTTCATTTCTCAATAAATTATAACAACATTCGTCATTTTAGCAGAAAACATTTTGGCAGAAAAAAATGCAAAATTATTTACAAAATGGAGTGGGTGTTGAAGTGTGCTATATTGCACCAAATTGCATCTGAGGCCACCTGGAAATGCAACTAAATTTCCAAAGGGGAGGGGGAAACCCCCTCCCCTCAAACCCCTCCCCCCAGGCAGGCCATCAGTCTTCAGCCCCCCTCCCCCACTCAAAAGTACCTTCCTACGCCACTGTTCTATATAGTATATGAGCAACAAAAAACAAGTCCGAGTCCAGTTAATATATAGAGACACAGCAATGACGAGCTCACGCGGTTTCTGCCTATACTAGTCTGATAGACACACAGGGAGTATCGGTGACATAAACCACTCTAATATTCCTTAATTTACAGACCGTCGCTTCCTGGTCTAAATGTTCCTTGCCTAACGTTGAACAAAGAGAGTTTCATATAAGAAAACTGATGATGCGCGCATGTACAAATTTCCAATTAAACATCAAACCCAGGGTAAATTTAGAAAGAAACAATTTGTGCAGGGATTATTATATTTCATGATATTTTTTTCAATGATAACAGATCTACACTAGTCTATTTAAATCTCCCCTTGTGTCTCTTATTTTATGTGTTCATCATACAACTGAATTTACCAAACTTTCATCTCTACATGAACAGCAAAACGATATAAACAGAATATCTTAGACTAATGGGGATGGGGGGGGGGGGTAACCAATATGATGCTTCGATACATCCACGATGTTCTGGGGTCTATCTTTGAATACTGCCCTCTTTTCCCTTCTCGTGAGAAGTTCATCGTTATGACGTCACTCAGTGTTTGATGACGTCACTCAGTGTTTAACGACGTCACGCAGTGTTTGATGACGTCACTCAGTGTTTTAATGACGTCACTCAGTGTTTGATTACGTCACAAAGTGGTTTATGACGGGTTTAAAACTAACTATGTCTTCCCTATAAAGCTGATGTTTATATTCATGTTATTAAGTCCGTGCATTTTACATTGACGAGTCTGGGCTCCTTTATTTAGTGTGGTCAATGTAGATGTGCGTTTACCTGCCAGGAATAGTTTACTGTGATATTTGTGAAGATGTATCATTCTAACTTTTATATTTTTTGCTTCGCCATATTATATTTTCCTGAAATTCCATTTCAAAATCTCATGAAATATAACATTTCTCTTCCTTTCAGGCATGTGACAGACTGGGTAGACTGCAAGGAGAAGAGGTAAGAGAGATATACATTCTTGTTACTGTTAATTAGTAACAGTGAATTAATAACAGACAAGGAGGTATTAATTAATGTGGCGCAAAGAAATAAGACAAAATAGTATTAGACTTTGTTTCTCATCAGGGGGAAAGTTTTATAATTGTCGTGCATCGAACAGTGAATTCAGATAGGCCAGTTACAAGTTTATATCTGGTAATGATGATAGCACTGTTCTCAATGTCAAGTTAAGATGCGGCCTTAATAATCTTCCTTCTGCACACACAGTCAAAGAAATGCTCAACAAAGAAACAAATAGACATTTAAATACTACAAGGTTAGTCCGATGTTATGGTGTGTTGAAAGTCTCACACCAAATTGGAATTTAATATTTGAACATTTCAGCTGTCCAGGAAAGGTTGACTGTAAAAGGAAAGGGAAGGTGTATCCATTTTCTTTATACACAGAAAAGGCTAACCCTAGAAGTCTATACTCAAATCTCACATAAATCTCTGCTCCGGTATTTTTTGATGATATAAAATCATGAGAATCATTCTCCAGGGTCGGGAGGGGTTGGGGATGAATAAGGAGGAGCTAAGCTTCTCACATAAATTCGGTAAACGATACAATAAAGTTTGCATGTCAGCATCATCACATACCCGCCAAACAGGAACATTAATTAATGAAATTGAAGAGATAAACGTGTCCTCTCTGTTGATGAGTGAGTCTAGGAGCAAGATGATTTACTGGGTTGTGAGGGTATCCGTTGGATTTAAGCATCATATTATTCATTGTGATACGAGAGGGTCCATTGTGACATAAAATGACTAACTTAGAGTAGAAACCATTCACTGCGGAATGTAAGAATACCAAGCTGTTTTTATACCAAATATAAGGAACCTAGAAACAATATAAAAAGTAAATGTTTTAGTATCCGAGGGATCACGTGCTTCAGGTAAGTTACAATGTGGGTCCCTGTAGACCAAACTGACATGATAGCAACGGCATAGGTATTTAATGAAGATGAACCTACGTGGATCTGAGGTGACTCCTCAACATTTCCAGCAAAAAGTCAAAAGTATAAACACAATAATTGGGCAATATGCTCAAATCAATTCTGACCTGTCAGTCCAGAGCGATTCCAGAACTGATTTTAGAGAAGAATGTTGTCTTAAACTGGATTGATTATTAGCACAACCTAGTACTGTTAGTATTTAAAAATGTAATCGGTCAATTTTTAAAATATTTAACCAGCAAATATAATACTAGTCAAAATAAGATATAAGGCATCATTCTATATATTTTCAAATACATAATACTCCAGTTTGAAATATTCAATGTAAACATTACTTTTAAACATGTTGCCTACATACATGTACAAACAGATGGCGCATGTAACACCAAATCAGAAGGTCATGTTTTTCTTTTTACTTAAATTTGTGTAATTATATGTAATGACACCTGACTAGTCCAGCTAACAAACAATGTTCTTATGAATGTTTAGTATCGAATTATGTCTTCTTTTTCCAGAATTATCATAAGAGCTGTTTTCAAGGCATGTTATATCTAAATTACTGAGGCCCTGCTAATGTTTAGTTAGCTCACACGTACAACTAGTATTGTTTAGGCGTAGTTGTAATAACGAAGTCAACATGCAGAAGACGGATGAGTTGACGTGATGAAGTATTTATGTTGAAAGGCAGAAAAATAGCGGGTTGTATTGTTTCACTGTTTGAAGGCCGAGGGAGGGCAGATTCGTCCTAGTGAATAATTATAATCTAAAATATGTTATCCAAAGTTGGATGCAGATGTATATTACCCCCACCCCCACACCTCATAGACGTCTATTAAACGTCACTAAAACATCAAAAATGTTTTCATGTACAGCGGCCATTTTAACCCCTCAACGTCCGTATTGCTTTTCGTTTTGAATTAAGAATCGTTACACTGATAATGTACAGAGAAACTAACAGTATAGTTAGAACTAAAAAGTAGTTAATTCGTGTTTCATGAGACATTCATTAAGTTCCCTCAGAATAGAGACATCATAATATCAATACACATACCTTCCATCGTTTTTTTTATTATTATTATTTTTGCAACTCCTATGGGGAACGTTGGATTCATGTCCATTTTAAGGTAAAAACAAGTAGAGCGAAAATGAGCAATTAAAACAAATCTGTCAAATAAGTTGCAACACGTGACATCAACCTGCTTCAAGTTCTTATTTCCTAAAATTTTCAATTATTTGATATCTCGCTGTTAGCAAAACTATGTTAGACGTCTCATTATTCCATTTCTTTTCCCTATTTTCGGTACCACGTTTATGGAATCTCCGACTCTTTCCTCATGTATACAACATACATATCAGCATAATTTTAAAGTTTAGTTTGTGGTAGGCGCTGCCACTAGCCTGCTAGCTGACTCTACTTTTATGTTGATATACCTAAAAGCATATTTGTAAGAAATGATCAAGGTCTTATAGGAATGGAATATGGGTTTAAATTTCTTCTTTTTCCAGGGTTTTGAGTTTGATCCTCTTTGGCCCAAAAAAATATGTAGGGTAGAAAACATGAATATTAGTAATCGTTACTCTTGACCAAAAGGTAATACCATGGTCTCTCCCCAATTTCTCTCTCAAAAACAAAATCAAGCTCGAATAAAAAATCGAACTCAAGCCTTACTGTTACTATAGGCCTAGAACCTGCATACTAACAAGTTCCCAGACATTGGTACTATGGTAACCACAAATGCCCGTATGCTGCGGAAGAGGATGTGAGTGTATTATTATCGCGCATAATTTTTACAAAACAGTGAGAGGAATTACTTTCGCATTGGGGTCCCGGGAGTACATAAAAAAGCTATTGCAGGAGTTTTACGACTTCGTAGGCAAAATGTCCCCGGGTCCAACAATGCCTCTGACCAGGGTCTTTAAGCGTGCTCTTACACCGTGTGAACACACACATTGCAGCACTGTCAGCACCACTGAATATTGGTATGAGTCTAACCTCCTCCCCTACCCACCACCCCACCTTCCCCCATCTCTAACTTTGGGCAATGAGCCGCGTTATCTAGACTGGTTTTTATATCACCATCGACCTCAAATCTGAATGACTTATCCTTGATAAAATTATAGTTTTGGAGAACAAGGTAAAGCTAGCAAACACAAAGAAAGAAACAAGACGACGTTGCCTTTTACAACATAATATGTATTAATAATTGAAGTCTTAATTATTAATATTCCTCCACTGAATGTAAAAGCTGCTAATCATAACACAAGTTACACCGTTACAAAACATGAGAGCAGACCCTGGTCCAGTATGGTAATTTTACATTAATACAAAACATTTGATCCAATGGGTTTCAAACAGCTGAACATTTATCAACCGCATGAGTAGATCAAACTCAGTTTACCGTCAAAAAGACTAAAATGGAGAGTAAGTGACATGAATATCAATTATGTAACGATCATATCAAAGGTAGAAGGAAATGTCGGACTTCATGATGAGTAGAATGTTAGGCCCTGCAGCTCATTTGCAAATGGCGACTCCAGTTGACGAGACCAGTGTTACACCCGATATAAACAGAAAACACAGTAACTAATGTAAATCATTTGTACCACACTAAAAATCGTGCTATAAATCGGTATCGTGTTTTATTAGGATTACAGTAAGAAATTCAGGATATGTGTAATCCCAACAAATCCAGTTTATTTGTTGGGATAACACATATCCTGAGTTCTTACTGAAATCCTAAAAACACATGCTACCAATTTATCAGATTTATCAGCACGATCCAGTTTTTACTCTGGTAATACACTTTAAGATTAACAGTAATTACTGTAATCTCTGTGTGCTTCGGTTTGGTGTAAAACATGACGGAACATTTCACTAGGTAATATTGTGATAGTGCATTGGGTTATATTGATTGAGTCATAGTGATATGAAGGGGAAATCCCTTGAATAGGTCATTTATTGTTACCAGCCGGGAAGAGGATGGGTTGTGGAGATCAGTGAACTGATTCTTGTACAGTAATCCTGTTCTACACAGAAATCACTTTTATATATTGGGAGAGGAATATATCTTTGTGCTATGAGTCAATATTTGTTGACATTTACTATTCATTTTTGTTATTTATATACTTTTGTCACTATTTCAATCAAACAGTCTAACTTTATTGAATCCAACCTTCACAAATTAATCTTTTCAAGCATGGAATCAAAGCGACCACAGCATTAGTGACCTTGATTTCATGGATTTAGCCTTCATGTGTATAACATGTTCAGTACTAAAATATTTGCAGGATGCACCGGTTCGAAATCCCAAAAATGATAGCTAAAATAATAATAAACAGGACAAAGATTGTCTATACATTTGAAAAAATGCAAAATGAATTTAAAAAGAAGGGAAATTATGTTTGTAGTATCATTAATTCATTATCTTTGAGATTACACTTCCTATATGGCTGTATATGACGAATATTTACAACAATCGAATTGTCATGCATTGTCTTTGTTACTGTGTTATCTTATACATATTCATTACTTATACTTTCCCTCCTGTTTAGGGATTCCATGAGGAGAGTTACCAGGAAAGCCTGGCAAGGTTCAAGTAAATGTAAGTCAATACAGCTGAATACTCTCTACCTTAGTATTTAACATTGTCTTTGTTAACAGTGATTATGTCTGTTACTTTTAATTGTAAAATCTTAATATATTAAAATAAATCTCCATCATTAACCACATTTTTCATTCCTATATCTGTAATTTTCCAATCTTATCTGGTCACTAATATTATCTGCTTCAACTGATCCCCGATTAAATGTATGAAATGAGTGATAAGGTCCTTCCATTAAAAGAAATAAGAGTATCTGTTCATTATTGCAATAATGTTAGATGTACACAATCTTCCTTTCCGCTGCTTAGGCGTAAGAAGTCCATAACTTCAAAAAGATATTATAACGATTAGTATAATTCCACCCTATTTTATTTAATGAGAGATTATAGTGATTCCTCCTTAAACACTAACAGGGACAAAAACTGTCAGCATACATTTTAAAGTTTTATAACGAAACGAAACATAACTTCAAATAGATACATTTATTTATTTGCTAACATGTGTGTTATTACTAAAACGGTTATTAAAACAATTAGTATAATTCCACCCTTCCTCATTATATTATTAATTTTATCGAAAAAAAAATGAAAGCTTTTAGTGAGTCCTCCTTTAATACTAACGGGGACAAAAACTGTCAGTAAACATTTGAAAGTTTCATAACGAAAAGACTATGTGCGATATGGTGACGTCACTCCATTGATAACACACATAAAATAATAGAATCTGTGGAAAAGAAGAGAGTTAAATCTGAACAAGGTCATGGCTCCTCAGCTCTTTGGCATCTGTAACCTTATTAGGGACGTAAAATGGAATTTATCAATTGGGGGTGGGATCGGGAAGGGGAGAAATTAAATACAGATTCATGAATTAACAGACAGAATAAATGTCAAGGTCAGCGGGTCACGATACTGTTTTCTTAAACAGAAAAATGTTAAAGAGCATTATCTTGTTCCATTTGTTTCCTCCAAATTCGTCTTGTGTAACGAATTATCTCCTTTAGCATAACACCAAAAATAAGGGGAGTAAAGTATACTTATAGAGCAAGTGAATTCCTTCGTTGAAGTTTGGAAGAATGTTAATGTGCAATTGATGAGTAGACCTACCTACGAGGACACCAAAGGCTTCGGAGAGGGCCCCGCTATGGATTATGTGACCAAAGAGGGCAGCGTCATACCGGTCGGTTGTTTGTATCACGTGTCGCGGTGTTTTGTTTAGCTGGTTGGTTTAATTACTTGTATCAACGTGTCGCGGTGTTGGCTCATGGTACTGCTGGCGCTTTTTATGGGGAAGGGGGTTTGTGTAGGTCTTACTACTCCATTGTTCTGTTAATAAGTAGTTTGCTCAATACAGTTATGATGATAGCAATGTTACCTAATATATATCATTTTATCTTTATATTACAGCTCAAATGCATGATCATCTAACATCGCCAATCATCAGCAGGACTGTGACGTCATTCACTCTCTTCTCAAAACGATGGCAGTAATTTCAGTGAGAAAGAATCTGATAAAGGGTTTAGGTTGTTAATATCTCCCAAATACTACAAACATCGCCAGATAGAGCCCCTGTATAATACACATGCATCTAGTCTAGTAGGATTGTGACGTCATCATATTTCTCTCTTCAATAAAGGTAATCTTGATGAACACTGTTCCTTTTACAGTCAGTATGGATGGATCTTGTTTCGAGATTAAGTTGTACAATACAACTAATAACTCCAAATCATACAAAGATGTGAATCTTGAAGGTAACTGCATGTGTGTTATAAAGGATGGCTTTCAGCAGAATTTTAGTCTTAAGTTCAAAAGTCAATAAATAAGTCATATTATTAATGTTTCTACACATTTTCTGGTTTTGTCAGATATTCACCTTTAAAATATGCTGAATGTCTAGAATGCTCCTTTAAAGCTAATTTGACCGTGTCGTAGGCTCCTCAGTGCAGGCATAAATATTAATGTAAAGCTATTGTTTCATAAATGTTAATGTTACCCAACAAAGATAAGGTTTCTTAACTTCACATTCCAATCAGAGATAAGTTTGATGAATTTCAATTCCATTTGTCTGTGTAAATGTTGTACCACGTAGAGTTTGTTCTTGTATTTGATGAACTGGCATGACTGTCTCCGTATTATATTAAATAGTCCAGTAATCTTTACTGATGAACTCCGCTGTTTAAAGTAACATGTCTCAAAATGTTGTAGTAAAACAAACTAGACTGAAAGCCAGTGGTCTAATGTTGAGCTTAAAGTTATCCTTTAATATGCTACATGTTCAACTACATAGTTTTGAGCTTTAAAATCTACAAGACGAAATTTTTTTGTTTTTGTTAGTTACATTGCTGTCGTTCGGGGACTAGATGGGTAACAAGGTGGTGGAGACATAAATGTTATCATGTGACCATATCTAAATCTGACTTATATGCTGCAAAAGTTTGTAGAGACTGTACACTTTATTTTTTAGTAAGAGACAGCGACCTTATTTTCGCCACCAACTGAAATAATATGGTGACGTCACTGATTACCAAGTTTGAGAAATGACAATTGACAATTTACTATGTGTGTGTCTTAACTTTAGCTCGATGTAATTTAGAACATAACAAAAACAGAGAAGCACATGTTACAGAGAATGAGTAATTATGAGAAACGCGTCTACTATTAATTAAGATATATTACCCCACCTATTAGGCGGGTTTAACCACAGGTAGCATATATAATTTGAATTTTATTGCTAGCGGTTTAAATAAAGAGAAAGGTTTGTTCTACCTACTCGTGTGCCCCTGGTCAGGTATTGCTGGTGACCTGCTCTCGACCTCCATGTGACACTCCTCGGTG
>JAIPMN010046021.1:0-11941 GCA_020650975.1 Apostichopus californicus | reverse complement strand
TATATGCTATGGTAAACTAACAAAAGAGGCAGTTTGTTTATTAATTATGGTACTACTGCACAATTTATTTACTGGGAAGCAGGTGGTAGTGCGAAGTCACCGGCAGCTGCAGCATTGTTCTAGAAAAATATATGTAAAGACAACAGGAAGATTATTCAATTTAACGTTCTATAGAATTTATCCCAAAGTCATAGTGGGGTCTAGGGGCAAAGGCGCTGACGAAGTAGAGAGTTTCAATATTTCTAGTTGATTCGTATGCGAGTTTATAGTACAAATACACATGTCTGAAAGAGTAATCTGATTTCTCTGGAATGTATTCCAAAGCGCTGATTGAGTGATGCCCTGCTTCTTTAGCATTTTGGTTAATATTCTTTATTCTCTCCTATTCATCATCTAAATATGCCTCCGATTGAACCATTTGGCGTCTAAAGTTTTATAAATTTACACTTCTGCTGACCAAACGCCTTCGACAACCCTTTCGTTTCCATGTATAATTTGCAGTTTGATTAGAATTACGCAACGGGTGATTGTCACCTAGTGTTTTTTGTTTTAAAAGCACTGGTATACGCCTCGGTATTTTTATTTTGTAGTTTTCTAAAGTTCTTAAAAAATCGTTGCTAATCAAGTGAATGATTAAAGTCTCAAGGTGTGTTTGTCAAATGTTAACTTCGACCTTTCCAGCATACTGCCCTAAAAGCTCAGTGAACATAACAACGTTCTATGCAATTATCATATTAATAATCATTTTTTTAATGAGTTATCTATCGTTAAACTTTTTGAGCTGAATAAAATTGGCCAGAATTTTTAATGAGTCCGTAGATTCTACAAACTTCAATTAAAATTCGCCAATCAAATCTCTCTGTTTTGTTTACGGCCGTTAGTCTGTGTGCTAGCCTGTGTTAGGTCCATATTTGAATAGTATCTTTCTTTAGGTCGTACCAATGTTGCTTGCGAAATTGTGTCATTTCCTTCCATTGCAAGGAAGGAACAGGTGTTTTCAGACGTTCCCCCCGTGAAATTGGGTAAAAAAAGTGGACGATACGAGTATATGTAGGTTACATTTGTGTAGTGATTTTACGGTAAATCGTTCGCGCCATTAGGGCAACAGAAAATAAATTTCTTTCTTTCGATTGCGACAGCTTTTCACCGTTAAACCCACCTGGTCAGAGTGCATTTAGAATAAGAAACATTGAACCTGCTTCGGAAGTTTTTTATCCGAAATTCATCAACAAACACACATTGAGACTTTAAGATATTTGTCGAGTTGTCAAGCTACATGCAACGCATCAACTCAGCAATTTACCAAATCTTTGTCAGAATGTCTCGTTTGCGCAACTTTCAACTGTCTTTCTTTCATTATAGCGATCATAGCGTTCATCATAGTCATCTTATATTATGCAAAGCGGAACTGGCATAGCCATGTAAGTATATAAGTCCTTGCGTCTTTTAATGGGAACATTTTTCATACAGATTGTTACGACTTCATTGCATAGTTCTACACCCGTGCAACAAGTTTTCGGTACAACCTCACATGTTCCTCCATGTTATCTCGACACATTGTTTCAGAGCATAGTAATTCCAACAGACGTCGAGTTTAATTTGGCCATCTGTCAACGTTTCGGGTAAATTATAACACGAATAAAAGTAGGCAGGATTCCCCGCCCACCCCACCCTGCCCCTCTCCTCATGAGATGATAATTTGACATGTGTTCCTTCAGTTGAAGGAACATGTGTGTTTTTCATTAGTCAATCAATAAAATGTCAACAGTTTGTAAGAATGTTTCCCAATTTGACTAGGAGAATAATTCCAAATGGAGTTGGAGGACAAAACTCTGTTATTATAGCGATAACCATTATATCAGTGAGCATAAGGAAAGTAATGGAATAGAGAAGAGTGGTAGAAAGGTGAATGTTATTGAACTTCCGTCGAACATCTTTGTAATAATCTCTTAATAACGATCTCTTAATAAATTCAAGTGATTTCTTGTTTCCTTTCAGATGCAAGCTGTACCAGTTACAGAAATGAGTCTCGTATGAAACGACAGATACGTCTACATTGTTCCGACCAGTGGCGTAGCCAGAATTTTTTCAGTGGTGGGGCTGTGGGGCTTGACCATTTCCTGGGAGGGGGTTGGCGCACAGCGTACAAACATTTTTTTAGCTAAAAAGGCCTCCTAGATCGTTGGAAATGACACTTTCCAGGCTTTGTAAGCTGCTCCAAAGATCCCATGTCTTGATATGGTCATCAAATAGTTTAGTGAAATAGAAAAAAAAAACAGTTTGGTAAGTTACTTTGAAATATCATGACATATCTTTTGTGAATTTGACACCGGCATTGACATTTTTCGACAAATCTGCAAATTGCGCGTGGAAAATAAGGAAAGATTGACTGGGCTTTTAGCCAAGTAACATACTGAAAGGACCGAAATATATGTCAAACTGACATCAAAGATTGCGTCTGAAATATTATTAGGGTGATAGACTGATTGGACGGTAGTTCTCAGCGATAGTATTGTCTCCTTTCTTTAATTTTTTTAGCGGTTTTAAGAGCATCAGGGTACGTCCCAGAAGTGAAAACCCGAGTATCGAGGCAATGACGCGAGCAATGATGTGAGAAACCTGTATGATGTCAGCATTTTTTACCTTTTAACATCTTCTTTGGCATTCCATTACCTGGAAACCACCTTTCTATAAGGGTATAGTATAAATCACTAGCTTGTTTGATCAGTTCATGCGCACTGGTTACAAGATCCTGATTGGCTGTTTGTATTAGTAATTATTTGTATTATTTGTATGAGGGTTATTAAAAAAAGAGAAACAAAAGCAAAGTTTGCCCGAACAGTCGAACACACAGATTCAGTAGTAAACATTTTGTGTGTTGTAGTCTTGTAGAGCAATAATTATATAATGTGACGGTCGTTAACATGCGTTTACAGTACAGAACCATCACTGTAGATGTCTTCTCGGCCTATGCGCTATGTCACGTCAGGTTTTTCAGCAACAATAGCCTACTGCAGGTCCGCGGTCGAAGGGTCGTTCATGAGCGGTCATCATGTTATCGATGCGAACTCATATTCAGAGTTCACTATCCCTTGTGGGATACTTGAACTGTTCATGGTTTTAAAATATATTTTAGCTGGAATGATTAAGATAACGGAATAACGAGTGAAACTTTGGATCTAAATGTAATCATAATAATTAGTCATAATTTGTTACTAGCATGTTAGTTGGTTTTATCCTTTTTCTATTTTATTTTCCTTTTGATCGATCCCAGAAAATACACACACAGCTTGCTAATTAGACACTATAGTGTACAGTCAATACATATAGCTACGGTCAATACCCAGAACACAGTGTACATATCAACGATGGACATCTTATAAGGCATTCCGTTGTAACGACTTTTTGTATGCACTTTGTACGACTAGTGTAGATTTTGTTGGCTGTAATGTTCTCCCAAATGAGGTATAGATACACTTTCCTCGTACCAACTGAGAATGTTATTTTGTTGTTTTGGGTATGACAAAGTCTAAATATACGGCTCTGGGGTATGGGAACATATAGCGCCCTCTTTTGTGATCACTTCTCAGTAACATGGGCGATTATTGATTTCATCCTAATCATATTTTAAGTTTGTACTTACTGTTTGATTGTACGAAAAACATGTCTACATTGCTAGGGGTACATGCAATTATAATAAGTAACCATAATAGTTAGCAGCCAGTTAGTAGGTTTTATCCTTTCTATTTTGTTATTTTTGTTTACTTAATTATTCATTACCTTTGCAACAGGGGCACTGCTTTTAAACGTATTGATTTCTTCTATTATATGAATATATACACCAATTTACCATTTATAATAATGAAAATAAGTAGTCATTTTAGGATCTTTAATTATGTGTTAGGCTTACTAATTGTACTATAATTTATATAGACAGTGGAATTGAATACAATCCTTTAGACGAAGGTAGTTTTAATATAACAGTTTTAAACCTTTAATCGTAGTAAGCATCATCGTGGTAAGCGGTTATCAATATATCTCTTTAACATGGTACTGCTCGTCTTGTGTCTTCATTCTGTGTTCCGCGTTTAAATTTGGAAATCAACAAAATTACTAGCATTAATGTGCACATTACTCGACTTAGATATAGGAGTATAGCAACAGCAAACATTTGTATAAGTCCCTTCAATGATAACCATCATACTAGAGACTAGTGGACACTACAGAAAGCAATAAATTCGACATGGATTAAAATATTTTCCAATTTAATTAAGAAAAATTCCATAAACTATATATAGTCATCGCCAGATAAATGATTTTGTACCCTTTAATTTAGCTAATGACTGTAAAAGAGGGAAGTAGCCAAGAGGGGGAGGGATGAATGGGAGCGATCGCTCCCCCCCCCCTTTTAGTACCCCGATAAAATAAAATTTTACTAAAAGCAGGAAATATCATATGAGCCCTCTTTTTGCTCAAATATATGAACTTCGAGCACAAACTAACAAGCATTAATTAATTTATTTGTAATGTAAGCACACCGCGATCTAGGAAAAAATCAGGATTAATATGTTGACACATTATTATATAACTACGCCTAACAGTTTTGTTTCACCTTCCTCCGATACTTAAAGTCTGTTACCGTTCAACTTTACGAAATAAGCTATACTCTCACCCTCCCCTCACCCCTCCAAAAGAAAAGATAAACATCAAATTTAATAGTCAAAGGAATTACCCAAAACGACAGACATTATTAGAAACAAAGAGATGATATATCCACCAAAATAAGACCAAATAGTATATACTGACAAACTAACAGTGGCGGAGCCAGACATATTCGTTTGGATTGAAGGGGGGGGGGGGTTGATGGGAGAAGGGGCAATGGCTTCGAGTTCGCGCGCGACCAGTTCGGTCATTTTAGGGACCTTTGCAATATGCTCAATTCCCAAATAGTTGACACCATTGTATACTTGAACTATTATGAATGTTTCTTAAACCAAATTCATCGACTTTGGCTTCATTCATTCAGTCATTACAAAACTGTCTATCCAGCGCCATCGTTCTTCGGTTTTATTTCATTAATCGGATTAAATCTGTATAGTCGTTGGAAACAATATATCGGTTATGCCTATTTTAACGACTGATCAGCCTGTGTGAGTTCACAAGTAACAATATCGTATTAACTTCGGACGGTCGATATAACGATAGTATAAAAGTTATAAACATACGCATGACTTAACAAGCATGATAACAGGTTAACTCGTTGTGTAGCGTGTGTGGCAAGGGAGGGGTGGTAGCGATGACAGAAAGCTAAATGGTAGGATAATATTTAGCTTGAGACGCAATTGGCTGGTATAAATTTGAGAATTCCCGTCAATTAAGGATTAACGGAAACCGCAAACTGGTTTAACTGAGCCTTTAAATGCATTCGGGAATTTTCGTCCAATTTTTTTTGCCCACGAAATTTGACTGGGGATGCCTCCCCTACCCCCTCTCGTTGGTTACGCCATGCAAACTACCTAATAACGTTTCTAAAACACAGCTACCATAGTTGCGTGCATCTCTATATGCATTGCCATGCAGTACGAGAACTGAATAGTACACGCGAAATAACTACTTCTAAATTCCCCACCTAACATACTTATCATGGGCATGAAGATGTACATCTAAGTTTTAATCCAAGTTTCCAGTAAAAAGAAGATATGCATAAAGATAATGAAGTTATGAAATGATTTCACGATAGTATGTATCCAAAGGCATGCACCACATTTACGCTTAGAGAGTTGTTCATGAAGAAATAGAATACCACTTCAGCTACAATCACTATTGCAAGGGATCTTACAAGTTCAAAGAACTTAGCAGGGGCTCAATTAAGTATACTTCTAGAGGGGTTTTAGAGCCCCCTCATCTCCAGAATAAACCAAGGGTGCTCGGTTCCCACGACCATACACTGACAGACAGATAACCATACACAAACATTGTACACAGCACATACGTTTAGAATATGTACGATAGGTACAACTAAACGGTTGAAAAAGTTCAACATTGTTTCAAACGTTACAAATAGAGCACCATTCTAAGCAACCTCCAATTTACCATCTTTTCTTATAGAGGACCAGGTCAACCGCTCCCTAAGACCGGCCCCTCCCCAAGACGGCACATGACATCTCAGCTTCCCATTCACTCATAAAGTAGTTGGTGAGGGTGCATGCAGGTAGGCTAACCATACAGTTACAGTTCTAATAACATAACAGGTATATGGCTTCCAAATAGCGGGCAGAGGTGGCGTGTGCTATCAACCCAACGAGAAAATTATGAGTTAGCATCATGCATTAACAGGACAATAAATAAGATAGGGTGAATAATCTGCGCCAAGTGATATCAAACAGTAACTGTCAAGTAAGTATCAAAGACACCTGTACAGAATGAAGAATTTCGAACACCTGGTTCAAAAGTCACACACGTCGTGCCGCCGACAAATCGTGACAAATGTCAAATTGCAAAAGTGTTTATAAAAATAAATAAAAAATACTAATTTAATGACATGATTGGAATATGTTTTTGTAACTAGAGATGCACTCGATCAATCAGCTCAATCTTTCAAGATATCGATATTTAGTCCAAATTTCAAAACACTAAGTTTTAATTTCTTAGGGAACACCGCAAATTTCAACAATTCATAGATTTGGGTTATTTGTTACCCGGTTATCGTGAGTACTTAAGTAGAAACATCCCACTTAGTTGGTACCACTCTAATCCTAAAGTCGATATTTTGGGATAAAATATATGAACTGTTGCGATAGGTAGTCGAAATTTCTAGACAAACTTCGGTAGTTGAGATAATACGCCAAAAGTCTGATATAACAATCAGCAAAGATTATTCAGAGAAACTGCAAATGTGGAACTTTCTGATCGAATTTTCCGTATAATTTCAGGTAGGTGATTTCGAAAAATATGGGCTTTTTCGAGGGACGAGTTCAAATATCTAGACAATTAAAAATTTCGAGAAATGTTAAGATCTTTATCTTGTAATGTCACTATTGGTTTACAGTAGAATCCACGAATTTCAAAGTAAATCCCTTCTTAGGATGATCCCTAAACAGGCCATCAGTTTTCTCCCCTCTCCCACAGTTTGATAGTTTCCTACGTCACTGAACTACATGGGTACGGGGAGGAGGAAGTTAAGAGGAAGTACATCTTACAGCCTTTCTTTGTATGCTTCTCATCATATTATTTTGGTATATTAGCAAAGCGATGTAAGTTATTTTATAGCAAACTATCTATCTTTGAGAACGCGTTTGTCCGTCCGTCCGCCAATCTTTCTTTCTATTTCTTTTATCTGTCTGTTCCAGTTCAAAGGCACTGAGTCCTCGCAGCATATTTTCTCAATCCTCTTGAAAGTTGGATAAGACCAAAGCTTGTAATTAGGCATTGAGTTGTATGGTTCTTTAGCTATGCGTATATGAAGTGTAATTGTCAAATGTATTTAGATGTCATTTTGGACCATATTGTTGAAATAAGGGAAATGTTTTTATTTCCAAACTGATGAATTGATATTTTCAACCACTGAGGAGTTGTGAATTTATTGCAAATATATCGGTTATTGGGACATTTGACTCTCAACAATTAAACTAAGGTCCAATCATCTGCAAAATATTTTCCATAATTGTAAAATCCACAAGTAAAGAAAATATGTTTGTTGCTAGGACATGTTTTTTGTGGGCTTGGTGCGGCAATGTGATGAGATCAAATATTTGTGTTATTGGTTATTATACAGGAAATAAATTTAATCTTCACAACTTTACTATATGTGTTTTCTTTTAAAGTCTCGATACGTGTTTGCTGATGAATTTCGGAAAACAATCTTCCGAAGCAGATTCAATGTTTCATATTCTAAATGCACTCTGAACTGGTGGGTTTAATTGAAAAGGGCTGTCGCAACCGAAAGAAAGAAATGTATTTGCTGTTGCCCTTATGGCGCGAACGATTTACCGTAAAATCACTGCGACCACCCACATCAACATGTTCATTACACAAATGTAACTTATATATACTAGTACCGTCCACTTTTTTTGACCCAATTCCACGGAGGAAACATCTGAACACCTGTTTATTCACTGCAATGGAAAGAAATAACACATATCGCTAGCTACATCGGTAAGCCCAAAAGAAAGATACTGTTCAAGAGAAGAAACCTAACACAGGCTAGCCACGAAATTGAAAGTAGTCATCTAGGCCTAAGCCGCCTAACGGTCGTAACCAAAACAGAGATATTTGATTTGCACATGATCTGTTGGGCGAGGCTTGCAAATTTTGATTGCAGTTTGTAGAATCTACGGACTCGTTAATAAATCTGGCGAATTTTATTCAGCTCAAAATGTTTAACGACCGATAACTCAATAAAATAATGAATATTGATATGAAAATTGCATAGAACGGTGTTATTTTCACTGAGCCTTCAGGGCAGTAAGCTGGAAAGGTCGAAGTCGACACACTTTGAGACTTTAAGTTATTATTACAAAATTGGTAAAGTTGCCATTATTTATTATTATGTGCAGTGATGATATGAATTTTAACTTTGTAACACCATCTGAGATCGTTTGAGGTGCGATATTTCGAGGATGATAATTAAATATGTGAATATCTCACTTATCAGCACCACACTTTTCAAAACCAGCACTTCCCTTATTGATTTATGAACTTAAATATGATTACTGGCAACTTCACTCAATTGTTCCTTCCTTTAACTTACAACTGTAAACATGTTTTGCACATGTAATTAAATGACATAATATAAAAAAAATAAAGGCATGTCCATGCCATGTAATCGGTATAAATTGAAGCCTATTAAACCCGACCAGTGATATCAATGTTACAACCTTTGTAATGTGATGTAGGTTTTCTTTCGATGCAAAAAGTATTCATATATAATTTAAGTCTATTAAATTATGTCGTTGGACTATATAGACAGTCAATAACCGACTGCGATATGTAAATATATCTGTGCGGTTTAAAGTTGACGTCAGCTGGGCGTTTGGATAAATGAATGAATGAATGAATGATTAATGATTGCATGAATGAATGAACAAATGAATGAAGGATCTATGCACAACCACATCAAGACATGCTGATACCAAAATGAAGATAGAAGAAAAGTTTGAGCTGATTAGCTGCAAAAAGAATGCTCTAATACTCAAATGTTTGGTATCTTAATTAAATATTGTATACCGGTAAGTCAAACACAAACAACAAACACAAAGTGTTCGGTTCATTTACATATTTGTTGTCAGTTATTTTTTATGTGAATAGTTTCATGCACATTAAATAACCAACTTTATAACATAGCACAAAACAATGGGACCGTGCTATTGGAACGGGGTGAGAGGCGATGATTCCCCAACAACGGTGTATAGACCTCTGATTGGTATCCGGACGCGGTACTAACGTGGACTGTTACGAGGGCGTAGAGATGACGTCATCAGTAAATGAAGTTGTGAATATGCAAGAGGTAAAGCATGCCCATAACAGCATGTGAATTATAGGAATGCATTTTTGACCTGTTAATGTAAAACATATTTCTTAGCATTAATGAACAGTCAAGTTGTCGGATTGCTCTTAAAATAAGCAGCCAAAAGTTTGGAACAATAAAACCATTAAACCAAGTTATTTAAAATTTAGGTTCTAAACTTCTAATTGTGTTTTTAATTACAGTATGACTATATAAATCACTCCCTGCAAGATTCTTACACTATTGTGTCTAATGCAAGATGAATAATGCAGCATTGGCCTTCAACAAACTTTACAATAAACAATAATTAATGTTACAAACGCTAAAGAAAAAATAGATTTCGGATTTTAAAATAGGGATTTCGGATTTTAAAAAACAGATTTCGGATTTTAAAATAAGGATTTCGGATTTCAAGGAAAAAAAACAACAACCTTGACCCTAATGGGCTTCCGTAGCTTCCGTACATATCATACGTAAACATTGTGGAAAAGCTGTTCGATAGACCAAACCATGTGTCACTGAGAACAATGGACCAATAGCGGAAAGTTTATGAAGGATGACTAAGTTTTACTATCAAACATTTTAGAGCAAGCGATTCAATTCCTAGCATTGTCATGCAGTTAGAATGTGAAGAATGTAATTACTACATACATTTTAAACTTCAGGGTATAATCAAGAGGAAGAAAAACAAAACGCAGAAAGGAAAACAATTACTGAGGCCGTGGTAGTAATTGCAAGATGGCACAGGAAGCAGGGATCAGTGGGGATCGAGGCGACAGGAGAAACGGGAGGCGGTGGAGAAGGGGCTGGTACAGGTCGAAGGGGGCATTATACGCGTGTGTGTAATGACTACGAAGGAATATATACAGACAAGCTTTTCAAAGAAAAAATGTTAAAATAATTGGATTTCAATATATATAATATTAATTTTGACATTAGTTTTACTAACAGTCACACACAAAAAAACCAAGAAACATAACAGCATACTATAGCCTACACAAATCGAATAGTAGGCAATATATCTAGATTGTTCTTAAATAAAGGCCAATTAAACTATGTAAGATGGCGTCGGCTCCTCAGTCCCTTTTATGTCAGCCTACCAGTTAACCGAATTCGAACCGATGTGCCTGATTTGTTTTAAATATCAACATACATACATACATACATACATCGTAGATTGACTACACTATATTATACAGCCGATAAAGGTATATTCGGAGAAGCCTTCCATCAGCATTCGCCGAACACTGGAATTTTTAGCATTCCATTGTCACTTACATATCAGCAACTAGAGATTGATGAACAAGAGATTACCGTGGTAGAATTTATACTCGGCAAACCCTAATTAACGAGTAATAGTACTCGGCCTATATACTACTAGATGTAATTTAGTCGATTCGAGTAGGCCTACTCGGTCTTTTCGGGGAAAAAATACAATTTTGTTATCTCAGACAATTGTGCCTACAAACCACACCTTTCCTATTCATGTTGTAAAGTCAACCAATCAGATCATCTCTATCAGACGATAAATAAATAAAAAATAAATAAAAAAGATAAATAAATGTTCCTGTTTAGCTCGTAATACGTACATTGATGTACCATACAACGATTTGTAGCTGAACAAAGCATACTACATACATGTTGTACTGCATCGAACTGTATGGAAGCCGGTAATTCATGAAAATTCTAAACAGGTTTTCGTTGTTTTATTATCGTGGACTTAGTATAATATATGTGTGTGTTTGTTGTATATTATGATATCAATTTACATTATAACAATATAAGATCACATTATCATCATCAGTTTGGTCCTATTGGTGTTCCATACACAACATGCAGTGTCGTGTCGAAGTTAAAATGTTCAGCACATTGATCAACAATAAGTGTACTTACTGGCGTCGCAATACGTCGCAATCCAAGTGACCTCCATACGTCGTTCTGACTCACACATTTAATAAAGGTAGTTCATTATTGTGTTCGTTCATATGCACATGACGTTATTCTGGATGTTACACTGTGATTTCCGTATAGCGCGTTTCACACAGCATTACCAAGGACTCAAAAGGTGATCATTGGTAAGTATGAAAGCGATATTAACCGTCTAGAAAACAGCTACTATTCTATATTAACAGTCTAGTCAATCTGTGACAACAAGAATGTGTTTTGGCGGTAAATAATAGACATATTCCTTTTGAGAAACATATTGCAAATATGTCATTAATTCATCGAGGTTGCAGAACAAAATGGCGGCTACTGCCTGCGCTACATCGCTGACGAAAGTAGTAGGAATTGTTTTCACTGACATAAATAATAATAAATGACATAACTTGGAGGATTTGTTTTCCAAAAATATAACTTTTATTTCATAAAACCTAGTCGTTCGCGAAAAAATTGTAAAAGAAATTGGCTACTTTACGTAACCTTGTAAAAAAAAGT
>JAIPMN010045971.1:0-15681 GCA_020650975.1 Apostichopus californicus | reverse complement strand
ATATTTAGTAGCTATAACAACCATATCAAATAGCTAAGTATTTCTTCAACTTCAATTTATGGCAAATTGAACTGGTTGTGTGAGAGAATTAATTAAGGAAATCGACACCAAGGATGCATTGATCAAAAGTTGGGACACCTACTTAATATGCCATACCCAAATACCATACCATACCATACCAAAGGCCATACCCAAATACAAAAATAAACAAATTAACGGTTAATTTTTTGTTATATTTGCACTTTGTTAATAATCGGAAGTGGTAGAGACTGTCACCATTAGATACCCTGTATCTCATGTCTGATAACTCTTTTCAAAGTGCCAACTTCGGGGATTCCCCTCTTTTATCCAAATTGTTCCCTACACAATTCATTCATTCAGTATAAATTTACAGAGAAATTTATAAATAGAATAAAAATATAACAATATACAGAACATCAAAAATACAGGTTAAGACTTATAAAAGTTTATGAGATTAAGATAATAATGAACACTAAAAAGCGTTACAAAAGTTATCAAAATTTTTTATCAAAAAGCTACAACAAAGGATCTAAGAAGCTGTCTTTACCAGTTTACAAAAAGGGGCTGCTCTGTAAATAAAACGAGTTCTTAAAGAGTAAAAATTCTAAAACATCATCAAAAAGCTACAATAAAGGATCTAAGGAGCCGTTTTGTACAAAAAGGGCTGCTCTGTAAATAAACGAGTTCTTAAAGAGTATAATTCTAAAACATGGCGTGATATTTGGATTTCTCAAAATATAATTTGTTTTTTTATTGCACAGAGAGTTGAGCTTGGAATGTAGAGGATGTTCATCAGTAGTTTGAATATTTTTGACAAGTCTTACAAATTCATTCTTAGCAGATTCATTGACTCTATATACAAGATTCTCATAATTAAGCCTGAAAATTTTTGAACAAAATTTAAGGAAACTTATTCTTCTCTTATCTTTAACTTGTACAAAATGATACCAAACTGGAACCGCATATACTAGGATGGGCAAGACAGGCGCCGCGAACACCCTTTCTATAGTATCACTGGAAAAGTATGGGACAGTGAATGCTAATGTCGAAACAATATAATACACTTTAGCTAACATTTTCGAGATATGATTTGTAAAAGTTAACTTATCGTCAATGCACACTCCTAGATACATAGTGCAAGAGGTACGTTCAACGCACAAGCCCTGAATTATAGTTCTCTGTTCTTTAAAGGGTGTCAAGACTCGCGCAAAAAGAAACGTCTAATGCCGGTAATCTGACCTAGTTTCGAATGAGGTGTAACAGAAATGTTAGACACCACCATCGATCCGAGAAATTACACACACACACAGCTTGCTACCATCGGTAAATTAGACACTAGTGTACAGTCAGTACATACAGCTGCGGCCAATACCCACAGCACAGTGTACAAACAATGCAGCGATGGACATCTCAGGTCCAGCTAAAGATAAAAAGGTATCACGTTTCATTACTGTACTGTCTGCATTTTGTAGCGACACAAACAAAACGTCACTTGCAAGCAACGGAAAGTTAACTTTTTTCAGATGGCCGCACGCGGTTTGGGGCGAGTCTTCAATGCCTTCAACATTCATTAAACCTTTGTGCTTAACATTTATATTTTCAAACAAGATTTCTTTTGATTTATTTGGATTCAAAATGAGATTTTTCTGCTCAAACAAGCTAACAATTCTAGAAATAAAGTGCTGATAATCGTCTTGATCTTTACTGTGTGTGCTTTTGCTGATTCTGCAGGAAACAGCAGTATCATCTGCATACTTAATAACATTGCAGAACTTTGGAACCTGAGCGTATCTCATCCGTGTAAATAGTGAAAAGCTACGGAAAGTTAACTTTTTCAGAGGGCGGCACGCGGTTTGGGGCGAGTCTTCAATGCCTTTAAGTACCACTATACTGCTTCTATCAATAATTGCCCTTGCCCGGTAATTGTCAAGTTTATTTAATTGTCTATTTAATCATACTTGACCTTAACAAACATCCACCCATTGACTGTATACACTAGGAATGCTATAATGACAGCCATTGTGTCCTCAAGCTCCTATTGTAGATATCATTAGGAGTGTACATTTGAGGTAAAATAAATATTAACAATAGCTATAGTAGTATACTTCAGACAAGTGCATGTTTTTTTAGTAGTGTGTGATAGACCAGAAGTGGTCTCCACCTCTGCAAGGAATATAACAGCAGGACCAAGAAATAGGGGCAGACCAGGGATCATGGCTACTGCAATAAATTTCACAGTTAATGATTATCATATATACCAGCAAAGTGATGTCACACTCACAGACATCAATTTTGATACCACTTAACATTGGTCTTACTCCAGCGGCTCACCCCTAATTACCCCCCCCCCCCTCGCATCAACCCTGATTTAGTGTCGTTTGGTACCAACCATATTGATGGAGCTTAATACGCAATATCATGAGTGATGTGTTAACAGATTGTGAGATCAAAGTAATTGCAAAAATGAGATTTTATCAAACAAACTTGACACAGGATTTTTTTATTTGTAATTCAATTGGAAACGTCTCTCTCACTGGGTAGAATTATACCGACATGCGAAAAGAGTAAGGACATGCTAAGCGTGTGAACCTTTAAGGCAGGCTATAGCTAGGTTTTATAGCTCCATTTGGATACCCCTAATTAAAAAAATTACCTTCAGACTGAATGATAAGGAAGGATGATAGCTAGGCAAACAAGGTTAACGAATCTAAAGTAAACCAGGGGTCCTCTCTATGAGGTGCACATCGGTCATATAATCCCTATTGATGCTGTACAATATATCACAGACCAAATACTGTAAAAAAAGCCATATATGTTAAGTGCAAACTACATTTCTCATACTTGAGACACAATATAAAGGAGCTGAGTAAAAAACCAGATAAGCAATTAAGTTGAACTTCTAAAGTTTGTGACATTTTTGTAGGATACAAATGTCAAGTTCACACAAGGTACCTTGGGGAACCAATATAATATGTTTATGCTCCTCTACTCTGTCTAAATATTTCATGGTAGATACAAGCTACCACATAAAAACTTCTGAGGCTTACCGCCCTATATAGCTAGCAAAGCATTTTTCTAATTTATGTGTAGGTAGGGCTCAGTGCTTGACTTCAATATATTGTATCTTGAAAAATGTAATGATCAGTGACACCTAACCTTTGATTTAACTACAGAATGTGTCCACATTCTGTCTGTGAGTGTTTGGTTGTGCATCTTTGTATAAAACATTTGGCACTTATATACGCACCTCACTATTACCTGATATTTTAGCTACGACCGTTCTTGGATTATTGGTCACCCACCTACCAACCCTGAAGCAAGCAATATGAAAACTTATACTTGCAAAATTTGTTGATACCATCATAGAGATGCCATACTATGTATTCTAGCCACATTGCACGATAGTTTCAAAACTTCAAGTAAGTAAACGGATCTGCGAAGCCGTGCATTGTGATCTTGTCTTGTCACGATTTGACTCTTTTATTCCCATGTAAGCAAGTCTTAAATGTTCATGTAATCCAAACTAAAACAATATTTTAGCTTTTTCCATCATTAAAAATATCATATCTTTTATATAACCAAGGCACATGACATAAGGCATATTTGGTGTCCTTCATACATTTTCAAATTGATATATACTGATCTAATATTTCAAAAATAAAACACACATTAGAGCAAATATCATATGTCCGTTACCTGGAAGTTCTGAACGTTTCGCTCTGGCACCTTAGAGCGAACCCAGTTGAGGGTAGCATACCATCCTGGTCCCTCGTGTTGAACAAAATACGAGACGTAGGTGATACAGCTCAGCTCGTCGATCTCTGGGCTGCAGAGATCCTCGGGCGATAAGATCATGGGGACCTCAAACTTTTCCTTTGCGATGGTCATCGCTCTCTCGCAGTTGGCGAGTTGATTAGATGGGCTGAGTTTCTCCCAGTCTTCCAAGAGGCTTGGATCGCAGTAGTTTATCAAGCAACTGAAATTAAAGACAAATTGTTGTTGAAACACTTTTTTCTTGTTTTCTTCTCTCCATCCCTTGTCTACTAATCCCCTTACATCTATCTCTTTGTGTTCACTTTGTGCTCTTTGTGCTAGGATCCTGCTAGGATCGAAACGTCAGGCCAACCTACTTTTACACATTCTCTTACACAGGCTCTCTAGTGGATAAGCAGTTTGCTAACAGTTTTATTTTATTTTGAAATACTTTTACATTATAACCATCCGCAATTTTGGCTGATATCACCATACATTCATGCGCTAGCTAGTAACATTCAAGTTAAAACCGATGGAGGTTAATTCTATGGAATCATTTTATGTTGGCAATAATGCAAACGACAAAACCCAAATACATTTCCAAATGAAATATTTTTTAAGTGCAGAAAAAGTCATATATCTGAATAAAATTTGATAAAATACATGAAAGTCTGTTTATTTTTTCCTTTAATGTGTGGATTTTTAAAAAAGACAAAAGGTTTGTGTTTCCTTTAATGTTTGAACCTGATTATTTTTATTTTTTTATGTTTTATTTACTTTGTTTCTCCCTGTTTCCTTTTAGGGGACTTCTGATCCACCTGACAGCAATAAATCAAGAAACAATGACCTCCAATGATAATTAAAAATCCACTCCCAACACCCCCCCCCCCAACCTCTTCCCCGTTACAATCCCCTTTCTTAGCTTAAACTTCAACAGCTTGTCGGTGGTCTAGTTCATCTTAGTCACTCAACTCAGAACAGTAATGTTTACTACCCTTTAGTACTTACATCCCCCTCTCCCAACCCCCTCTCCCCTCCCCCCGCACTCTTTGTCTAGACGTGAATTTGTTGAAAACTTGACAACATCTTTCTCTTTCAAATGCATCTGCTTTAATATCATCTCCACTGCTAGCTCTCTATTGCCTCTCTCTTTTCTCTTTCTCTCTGTCGATGTTTGTTTGGTTTTATTTTTTATTTTTTTTGAAGAGCAATTGTAAACAATGCACTTTAAATGATAGGGATAAAAACAAACTTTCTGAATTGCATACGATGAGGTAAGTGTAAAACAGAATGGTTTATAAATAATAATCACTTGAAATTTTTTTTGTTTTATATTCCATATCAGAGGTGAACATTTTACAACTTATGAAACATATTACAATATTTTTTTTTTGTACTGTCTGAATTTCTGAATCGTTCAAGGCTGGAATGAAACAAGTTAAGCTTCCAGAGATAGTTCAAAGCAATGTAACATATTTCAATGACACAAAACTGCCTGTCAACTGAGCACAACAACCGTCATCAACACAATGAGGAATTTTATTGATCAAATATTTTCCCTGACAATATCAGGGATTAATTTATCCGGTATCGCATGCCAAAGTGCTGTACGCAAAATGGGCAGGCTGCTGTACAGAAGTGTAAAGTTATATGGCAGCTTTAACTAGTAGTAGTAGTAGTAGTATTCTGTAGTGACAGACAGTTTGCCTCTGTGGACGTTCCTGCTAACACAACAGACTTGAAATATTCAGCCATCTAACATTTAGTACATGTCTACACAAGCAGTTTTGGTGGATAAACAGTATGTTAAATGAAGAAGAAAATTATCCATGTTAATGTTGTGTGGGATTTTTTTTTTCTTTCTTCGTAGTTAGGCTGGCACATGAATAAACACATGCTGCAAACCATGATAGGATAAAGTATTATTGAGTTGAAAAGGAAATCCTGAATTTAATTATTTTTATGTAAAAGTGTCATTTCAGGACGATTAATTCCTACAATCAAGACACATCTACCACAATTTCAACCATACATGAGAAATATAAGCGGTGGATTTGGAGAGTATAAAAAATGAGAGTGAACGGTACCTGAGGATAATTCCATCATTCCAATCTCGGGAGAAGTTCTTGCATGCTTGTCCTTCCGGAAGCATCCCGTTCACCCATTGTAAGATCAGTTTCTTTGGTAGTATCGCTCGTCTGGGTTTATCGGTGTCCTGAGCTGCACCACCCGACAATTGGTATCTGAGAATGAGCTGCCATACCATCCCCAAGATCAGCTTCACGTTACCATTGACAATGTCTTCATTACCTGCATGGACAAAAATACAACGAAATGTGTGAATATTGGGACGCACTCAAGTATAGCATTCTCAATTGACTGCACCACAATCAGCTGACATGGCATCATATAAATCAGTTAAAGGAAAGAGGACGGACCTATAAATGTTATCTCCTACTTTTGGTCGACCGGGATCGCACCAGGAAAGACAAAATTAGGAAACAACTTCAAAGATTGGCCAGCGATATATCGCCAAAATATGAAATCCTATTGGCAGTGTCGCATGTTGTGGTTTGTCGGTTATGTCGACGATGGTTTCAATGTTCACTTTTCGATACTTTCGGTTTCTACACCCTAGCTCATTTGAAACCTGAAATGTTTACTAATCAGCTTCAGCCCGATTGTGAATGTAGGCAATCGGCAACTGGCAGTGTCCGATTGTAACACACTCAGTCAAGTACCAATTATTACGCTACATCATTTGGTGATATTCTGTAACAATATTGTACGCCAAAGTTCATATCAATATATATGCAAATGATATGTAATACCGTTCCAATTGCAGTAGTTAAATAGATGAATGGGTATCTAAATAAATCAAGGCTTAATTGGTCAAATTGAAACAAAATAACAACCCAATTCAAAATGTGTCTTTAAAGATATAAATTCATTACCTAAAATAGAAAATTTGAAAGAATAATGGAAAGGATGCAAAAAAAAAAAAAAAATTCTCCCTATGCCCACCTTTGAATTCTTGTAGTGACATCACAATAGTAGGAATGTCCTTTGGCATTGGTAAAGCTTAGCTGCTACTTTATCCTGAGTGTCATTACATTTAGCAACATTAGAATTTAAGCAATTTGCTGAAGAATCCTTGTTAAGTTCCAGTCATCTACTGTAGATGAACGCATCATTCTGCATTTTAGTCCATGTGCGAAACTATCCGTATGAGACTAATAAGGCAGGAGATTATGTCACCCCTCAAGGTCATTTTCAAAACAGGTGTTTGAATTCACAATTTTTGCAAAACATCCCATCGCAAAAGCGACACATTAAGTCCCCAATTTGTTAGCAGTTTGAAATGCAACTGATACATACAGTAGATTCTACAACACAGTATGAGAATTAGCCTGCATTTGAAAACTACAACTTTACACATATTGCTCTGGCCTATGACATGTAAGATGAAACTAGGCTCCGCCAACTTTATAGCAACTGGTGGATTAACTAGTCTGGTATCGTTGATGTAGCTGAAAACTTATCAAAGTTGGATGCACACTTGATTGCATGATCATGGAACATTGCACTAGACCCCTAGATACCCGATTTATATTAACCTGAAATTAATTTGAAGATCTATGAAACACTATCGTCCATAACATTCATTTTTACAACTTATCATATCTCATTTGGGCAACTCATGTAAATTTATATGGAACAGTTGCTCAGACTACTGTGCCTTTATCAGGTTAACAACTGTATAGCCCTAGCCTAATGCATTAACTTGCTCAGACTATTGTGCCTTTATGGCTATTGAGGTAACTTGAGTAAACATCTATTTAAATAGTACTACAGTGTACTGTGTCTGTTCACATCATAGACAATCAATAACTGTCAGGAATATAAAAAAAAAAAGTGAGGAAACATTATGGAAGCCAGAGTGTATGTAAAATCACAACCTCACAGCTTAGTGAAACAGCTGACTGGAAGTTGTTGTAATTTACAACATATGTCATACACTTTAGGTCTTACAGTATTGGAGGTGTGTGATAAAGATAGTTTGATGATAAAAAAAACTTTAAATGTAAATAACTATAACATAAAGTTTAGATGTCTGCTAATGCACTCCAGACCCTATAAAAGTTACCTGCACAGACTAGAGCCAAGGGAGTGGTGTTTCTTGTTTTACAAGTAATTCAACAGCATTTTACATCGCAACAAATAATGGAAACATTGACCATTGTTCTGTAAAATAAAATTAGTGACCCTTGCATCATTATATGATCAGCTATCGGCTTATCTTAGAGTTATGTCTTGGCTATACATATTGCCGTTCTATCAGCCCTCCTCACCCCCACCACCCCCACCCCTTGTTTCTGCCCTTCCTAAGAAAAAAGAAATTATGAGTGAGCATGGTTAACAAGCTTCAAGTAAGATCAGTAATTACCTTAACAATGTCACATCTTCAAAATTTCAAAATAGTTTGCAGGCTACCTGCATTCTTAACATTCTAACTATCCTCTAGCTCCCTCTCCCTTTGGGACAGTCCACTGCATGAAACATGATGGGACCTGCAATCTGCTTCTAAGTTTATACATAATTTACAGTAATGAATAGCCTATATTGAAACATTTATTATCATGTGCAAACTATTTCCTAACCAAATTCTTTTCCCAAACTAAATGACTTATTTTCTCTTTTTCGTATTTTTATCTCATTTATAGCAACAAGTCACCTCTGGAAATGCATTCCATGGAAACATTAAGTCAGATTTTACCTAATTGTATTTGTTGAGAATAACCAAAGCTTGATCTTGATGGTAGCTTCCTCCCCCCCCCCCCCTTCACCTTCTACACATTACCCTTTTTCTTTAGTTGTTCGCCGATGAGTCCAAGTTCAATCCTATTAAAAATGTGGTTGCCACACAAATTAACCTGCATATGAGACACACCTACCCTTGTGAGGTCTATAGAATGATGGAAAATTTAAGTTTCTTTACTAACAGGCAACTTGAAGCATATATGATCAACTAAAATTGTGCATACCAAACCTTGGGTCAACAATCTATCCCTTCAACTATCAGAGTTACTTCTTCTGTACAAACAGGAAAATGTTTGCATTTATTTTCCGATTATACCACCTTTGGAACTTTTATCTCAGAGAATGTATGATAATAAAGTCAATGATCCTTGAATACCCAAATCACATTTCAGCCCCCACTCCTTCGAGTCAGTGTACTAAACTTTAAAAATATGTAGGGTGGAGCCCAGCTTAACTGTGCAAAGGGCAACCCCAAATATATATATGCATGCTGGAGCAGATGCCTCTACAACTTGTCACGTTTGCATCAATTTAGGCAATTAAAAGTAGTTACAAAGTCAAATCAAATCTATGTAAGACTGGTTTTTCAACAAGAATACATGATTCATGCAGGACAAAGTCACCTCTAAAGTTAACATGATGAATGATGTACAGTAATTGTCTCCAATTTGAGGCGTATGCATAGCTCCCAACTCTTGAGAAGGCAAATGCTGGTCCATGTCACAAATCGCCGTCCTGGGGGAGGGGTATAAGGGGAGGGGGTGAATATTTTTTGGAATCCTGGTGATGCCTACATGTAAAATGGTGGCACTTAGAAAGGCTTTTGTCACCCAAAATTTTCTGAGAAATATGCATTTTTTTGTGTGTAACATCAATAAATTGAATAGTAGGTGATAATTCATTCTTTCCCGTGGCATGAAATGTTCGCTGCTCGCCCCAATGAAAAGAAATGTAGGCTAATTTGAGGTTCAAATGATGCTGTAAAGGAGGTTTTATACTCTATTATGCTAAATGCTAAAGAAATGATGGTTGCTAAGTCAAAATTTGATGCAATTTTTTTTATGTATACTTGACAATTACAATGCGGGTTTTTCGGACGCTTGCGCGGGTCAGCGGGTTTGGGTGTTATAATGCGGGTCCAACCCGCGAAATGCGGGTCAGTTGGGAGCTCTGTGTATGAATGTAGTTGTCTACAGACTAAACTAACCATGATGTATCTTTTGTGTAGGGAAATACCTGGATTTTGGCTCCTGTGTCAAGCAGATAGTCTCTTGTAACTCCCATGCAATACAGGAATTCTCCTTACACTTCCATTATATACAGTGCATGTAAGACACTACAAAGCTATAGCAGGAATTTTTGATATTTCTTGATTATGATTGGTATTATTTTACACAGCTCCCTAAAAAAATGTACTTGAGATTAAATACAATACAAAAACTGCTACTGGCCACTCTTTTTATGTTCATCAACAAAGCAGGGGGGTAATTGGAGATCAGAAATGATTGGTAGAAGTTACATAACTTGATACATTTCCGAACCTCAGCCCAGGTAGGCCTAGGTCAAGCTTAGAATTAATATTGGCATGGACATGAGTACCATGATTAGTTATGTCTAACTTAGGCCTTAAAGTTATATACAACCATCGCTCTACCCTTTTGCAACAAGCCTTGGCCTGATTATAGAATATGCCAATTAAGTTCTCTCTCCCAAAAAAGGAGAGATTTGCAATTTTCCATCCCCTAAAAATTTGTGGAATTAAAAAAACGGGGGAATTAGGCAAACTCCAAAACATGATGTCTAACACCTAGCTCAACTAACTCTTAGTCTTACTGTTACTAGTGTTAGGCTTAGCCAGTATAGTAACATACTGTGCAGGTGATGTTCAACCGCGCCTAGTCCTAAACTGCTACTACGCCTTAGGCTAGGCCTAGGCTAAGTTAGAGCCATACAAATAGTAGTTAGACTTAGAGATAGCCTACAGAAGCTAGGCCTAGGCAAAACTGTCTTCATAAGATGAACATTAGTTTAAAGTTATACTGGCTATCGACTGGAATTTCAAGAGTTCTTTTATATAACGGAGTCTTTGAGAGAACCGTGGGCTAAGAGTAAGACCTTACGTAGGGCCTACCTTCTATCTTACTTAGGTCACGCGATTGATCCTAGTCTAACGTACTCTAGTCTAGACCAAACTTGACGTCTGCTACTACTAATGTATTCACAAAACTATTTCTTATTAACACTGTCGTGTATTGATTTTGGTCATGAGAGTAACGTCATCGTCCAAGTTTGTTAAGTTTAAAGTGGCCATGTAGAGTGACACACAAATGTTTATAGATGCTAAAAGACCACATCAGCTATTGAAAAGTGAAAGTCTGGTGTTACAAATGCCCAACTATAAAATAATGTTCTGCTTTCATTTCTTCAAAATTTCAATTCCTCAGTGGATACAGTATAGGCAACAAAATATAAACCATGTTCGTTTGTATTGTACACTCTATGTAGCTTCACAACTCCTGTACGGAGAGTTGAAACTATGGCAGTGTATAGGCTACCCTGGTATCCGATCCATGGCCAAAATTATAAAAAGGTGAAGTAGGGAACAACAAAACCTTCAATAAGGGTCCATGACATATCATACCTGCTTTCTTCTAAGTCGCAAAGTGTTAAATATAATTCAACCCGCATTAATTCTCTTTAAAGGAAGGCGGATTTGTATGCAAGTATGCAACTTTGGTCTTTGGATCATGCAAAAATTCACAAGAGCCGAAGTACTTTTACAAATATACTTACCTTCGAACTTTTCCATCCAGTTTACAGTTGCTTTAAAGGAGCATGCCAATCAGTTAATTTATTTGGAAATATTCAAAATAGTTGCTGCTGTGACTAAATGTTTTCTCATTTTGCTGGAAAGTAACATTTATTATAGGAGAAATTGGTCTAATTAAGTCAGCAATCTATCACCAAAATTACATTTGAGAGATAAGTTAGTGATGAATAACTTCTATACAGCAAATTGTTTTCATATTGCCGCGGGATAAATTATTATCTTCTCGTGCGTTAAACACATTAAACTTACCATGAGCAAGCCTCTAAAAGGCATCGCTGGGCCATCAGTGCTTGGAATTCGAATCTTAAAACTAATTGTGTTTGCTTACCTAATTTTATAGACGATTTTCGAAACATTACATTTTCATGCAATTTTCTCTTGAATTTTGGTATTTAAAGTGATCCTTACTTGTGTTACAATTGATGTTTAGTTTACTATACATACATTATACTGGCATTGGTCTTAGCGATATACGGTAAAATATTCAGCATTTAGGGAAATTAAATTGGGACTTTAAAACATGTAGATTTGTAGAATATGTTACACGGTTAATAAGTTGCAATGCATGTTAATTATTATACCAATGTTCAGGTTATTAGTCTAAAGGTGGCCTGCACTGTATGTCTAAAATCTGTTTAAAGCAGTTCTGTAGAGAGAATGCGCAAATGTAGACAAATAGTAACATCATAATTTGGGAATTAAAAAGGGCTTCGGTGGTCAAAGGAGACGCGAACCCAACCATCGGTTTTATAGCTTGTAGATCGGAGATCTTCGTAAAGAGCAACTCCAAACAGCTTAAGGAAGATGTTGCTCCGTTTGCGAGATATCCTATTTCGTCTGGGAGACTTTCAGTTTGTTAATATGTGATGTCACGGTACCACTTGGATATGAAAACTTGTTATCCTTTTTTTTCAATTCATATTTTCAAGGTAAAATATTAATATAGTGTTGACACAGAAACCAATGACATCATTATAAGGGCTGGTTAAGACCTTTAGTATTTCAAATTCAGCATTAATTTGCAAAACCAATGCATATTTTACACAATAATTACGGAAAATAAACATTGCAATAAATAAAGAAGAACAAATTAAAAAAATTAAAGCACATGTGGCTCGGTGATGTCATATTTAGACTTGATTTAGGTCTTCAAACTTGTGTGTGAAGCAGCATTTAATCTGTGGTATCACCTAAATGGCATATGATTTTTCTTAGCTATTTGACGAATGTTGTTGATGACAGTTATACATGTCACACTAGACTATTAAATATGGTTGCATGGGATTGCGTTTCCTTTAATGCGAGTGTTAGCTCAGTTGTTAACGCCGGTGCCTTTCAATCATAAGGTCCCCGGTTCGAGTCACTCCCAGATTAATGTATGTCGTCTAGTTACAGAGTTGTTGACAATTGACAGTACATAATCATGGACGTTAAATGTGAATCTAAGAGACTGACTTCAGTCAGCTTGCGGCTTCAATGAGGCTTCTTCGCGAGTTCCTGCTTGCACGAGGATCTAAAATACATACAATGCTCGAATGGATAATTTCCACTCGGTAAGTAGGATGCCGCAAATTGACCGCGACGAGAACCATTCCAAATCGAATGGGTATATCACCTTGAATATATAGTTGGAATATGTTTACATGTTCCTGGTGAAATGAGTGAGGTCGTGACGGTCCTCTCCCCCCTCCCTACCCCATTCAGACCCGAAGCCACCGTGGCGCAAAATTTAAGTTGAATAATGTCCGGCTTGGGGAAGGGTCTTAGCGAAGGGAGGGGGAGGCTTTCATCATTTGATATATGCGAAAGGGGATTCAGTAGATGCAAAATGATGCTATCATTTCCATCATAGGTATAGTGAATACATTTGTGTTATACAAGTGAAAATATTGTCAGTGTATACGACATATATGAGTTCGTGTGTTATAAAATGTTTATGTAAGCCATTTAGAAGGGGAAAATAGGGGGAGGGGGGATGGCCATGCCCCAGCAGGCCCCAAGTTTGTACCCTTCATGGTGACATAGTTAGAGGGAGCATCCTCTGTGCCTCGGCCCTGCCCCGGCCCTGTCCCGGCCCTGCCCCCACCACCGTATACTTTTACGCACGACTAATTAAGCGACTGATTTATAGCTTATTCTCACCGATGTTGACTAGTTTGATTCCTTCTTGTACCATCAGCTGCAATGCCTGCTGGACATTTCCCATCTTCTCCACTTCCCTCTTGGGGTTTTGTTTGACGCTAATACGATGTTTGCGGGTCAGGGGCCTCCCGTGAGCCGTCATCAGACATTTCATTAGTTCAACCAAAATAATTCCATCTTTGAAATCCTCTTGAACGTTTTCTATCTCTTTCTCGACAGGTCTCAACTGCTCGTTGCACCAATTTTTAAAAGTATTGGCTTGGATCTGGACCCATTGTTCCATGTCACTGAGCAACGGGCCCGCCCTTTTATCGTCAAGCTCTTCATCTGGACTGACTCCATTACCGTTCGTCAAGGTAAGCGTCATCTTCAATCCTTAGTCTCAACTTTATCCAAAATAATCCAAAACTGTTTTTAAAACGATGATGAAATATTTGAAGAATCCTTTAACAAGTTAACTCTACAAAAAACAACAACAGATAATTCGTATTTTTCGCGGTTGAGTGAACTGAGTATATAGGCTATATACATATATACCAATACTTTTATATTGTGGCATTAGCCTATATGAATGATGTGAGCTTCCAGAGAGATAATGCACTACTCACATTCATCAACAGTTGGCGTTCGTGTCAATTTTGGTCCGCTTGGCGGTTTACACAAAAGGTAGATCGATTTTATTATAATAATATCGTTAGTCTGTATAACGTCCTCTTTCTCACATGCCAGTCAAAATCCACACCATATATACGCCTTTTTGCAGTTGTAGGCTACAAACGCCACTATAGTACGTTTCACAGACAGTGAATGAGTCTAATTAAGACCATATTTAGATATTGCCATGCAAGTGCCAGGTCTTTTCAGCGGTTTGTATCCTCAGATTCTATACACGATGTTATCTCGGTTATAAGAGATTACAAAACCAGGGAGTAAAGGTTGGATGTTTATGTAAACAATATCCTGATGGATGTTGTAAGTAATATGGTAGGAATCACATCGTGCTCTTCACATGAACGTGCATGACAACAAATAAGGAAAAAAATCTTTTTTGTAATTCCAAACCGTTTTTCTTCTTTACTGTTTTCTGTATGAAATTTGGCATTCAATTGTGCAATTAGATTAATCGTCGATTACCATACAGGCAGGGACGTCTCTAGAGAGGGGTGTGGGGGTGTCTCACCCCCCCCCCCCAATCTTGGTAAAACTGACGATAGTTGGACAATTTGAGTGCGACAGTCGGAATTTCCGACTGTCGCACTCTAATTTTTCCGACTGTCGCACTCTAATTTTCATATATTCTTGTAATTTGTGAGTGACCTACAATTTTCGGTCAAAATTGACCTTTAATCAGTCGTATTTACCACGTTTTCCTTGTCACATTGAGAAATTGTATCTTGCGATCCTTATGCTGCACCATACAAAACTTTGTATGATTTTGAATACTCTAAAAAAAAATGCCTAATAAAACTACTGTAAAATTAAAACGCTCAATGCTAATCTACGGAAGCTTAAAAGTGCCATCATCATAAGAAAATCTTTGCCTCATAAGGTGAAATTTTTCAGTAAATTGTTTAAATAACAAGATAAAATCTTATCAAAAAAAAAACAGAAAAATGTTCAATTGTTCACTTCATTCCATCTGAGCAATTGAAAAATTGTCTGCAAAATGTTTAATTGACAAGTTATCTTATCTCGTCAATTGGACATTTTTTTGGCAAAATGTTCAATTGTTCACTTCATTCCAATTGAGCAATTGAAAAATTTTCTGCAAAATGTTTAATTGACAACTTATCGCATCTCGTCAACTCAACATTTTTCTGCAAAATGTTTAACTGTTCACTTCATTCCAAATGCTCAGTTGGAATAAAGTGAACAATTGATTTTTTTCATGTGAGTGATAAATAGCCCCACCCCCCCCCCCAAGAAAATAATATTAAGCGCGCTAGGAAAAAGCACTGTATTTTGGGGTAATTCACTATATATGTCGTCGAATATAATTTGTTGAAAAAAAGAAGTTTTCCCCTTTGTTACATTAACATTGCTTTTTTAGTTAGTAGTCTATGTAGCCTATCAAGCAGATAACTTATACTCAGTTGCTTACTCGCTTAACCAGA
>JAIPMN010045969.1:0-13329 GCA_020650975.1 Apostichopus californicus | reverse complement strand
ATAGATGTTGACAGTAAAGAAGAGTTTGTCTTTAATCCTGGACAGGAGCAGAAAAGGGAATGTAGTGCATTCCCTAGCATTTAAAAAGGTATGAATATTGACCTTACTATAAAATAACTTCTATGATGTGTGTAAGTACTGATTAAACATTTCTGACTTATAAAATCATGACCATTCAGTGATTTAAACAGGTATGTTGATTGAGAGATTCTATCTATTCTTAAAGAATCTTAGAAGATGTGTTTATGAACTTAGTTCAACATTTTTGACTTTTAAGGCCATAGGCAAGTTTTGTGCTGCAATGATGAAAATATATCGCCGCTTTGAGTGTCAGTGAAGAAAGACAAACTGAAGGAAATATTCTGAGCAGCATGGAAATGTTCTTTTGTCCTTTTAAGGAATAAATGAAGTTTTGGTGTGCCGAAGTTTCGTTAAATGAAACGAAATAAATTTTCTGTTATTGTTATTCATATTTTGTTACAATTATTTACAGGAAAGATGAATATTGTTGCCAAAAGAAAGGAAGATGAGGCTTTATACTGCAGCAGCAGAAAAGCAAGTGTGTGCTTAGCTACGCCTTTCTAGAGGTACGAATCTATCCCTAGCTTTGTTTTAATTATCAACTACTTCATGTTTAAGTTTTTCAAGGACCATTTTTATATCCTCAATAAAATAATGCAACAGAAGACATTCTCAGTAAATTGTCTGACATTTGTACAAATCATTTGGTCTTTGCCACACAATATGTTTTGTGTTTGTTTGACAGGATTATACTTATTGATATGTTGCAATATTGTTATGATTGTAAAAAGCCTGTCTATGTATTTATTCTGCTATGCAAATTCCATGGATCCTACTGTGATGAAATATACCAACTTTGACTCCTCTGAAGACAAAATGGACGTAATTCTGAGTACGGATGGATTGGAAAAATACAGAAAAGTAAAAGAAAAACCCAATTTTTATACCAAAGAGGATTGCCATATGATGTTGCAAACTCATTTTGATTCGATCACATTTTTTCCCTCAATATTTACAGAAACATTGCACTTTCATGTGACGATGCAAAGACGATGCAAAGATGATGAAAAGTTTTTCAATCTGTGAAGGAGAAGCAAACTAACTGAAAACTTCTTAATTTTAAAGGTTTGAATTTTGTTCTTTTCAACCCTTAACATATTACCTATTTATAAATTGATGAAAGACCTATGACTTGTATATTTACTTGTCCAGAAGCACCACCTGCCTAGCATTAGTTAAAGAAACCGTGTTAATTTCATTAATGGTTGTGATTATTGTGAAAATAGTTTGGAAATATGTTATGTAGTATCCTGTCATGTTTTTTTTCTAGGCATAAGTTTGATGCTGCAATGATGAAAATATATCGCCGCTTTGAGTTTCAGTGAAGAAAGACAAACTGAAGGAAATATTCTGAGCAGCAAAGATGTATAACTTAAGTCTTGCATACTTTCACTAATTTATCATGAGGCATTGCTTGAATTGTTGTCCAGGATAGATGTTGTCAAAGGTGGTGTTGTCCAAGCTTTTTGTATCAAATTTGGTTATGATTTATTATATGTTGTGAATAATCTCTTTCGTTCTCAATTCTCAGCAGGAGAGATTGACATAGATGTTGACAGTAAAGAAGAGTTTGTCTTTAATCCTGGACAGGAGCAGAAAAGGGAATGTAGTGCTTTCTCTAGCATTTAAAAAGGTATGAATATTGACCTTACTAAAAAATAACTTCCATGATGTGTGTATGTACTGATTAAGCATTTATACAGGTTTGTTGATTGAGAGATGCTACCTATTCTTAAAGAATCTTAGAAGATGTGTTTATGAACTGAGTTCAACATTTTTGACTTTTATGGCCATAGGCAAGTTTTGTGCTGCAATGATGAAAATATATCGCCGCTTTGAGTGTCAGTGAAGAAAGACAAACTGAAGGAAATATTCTGAGCAGCATGGAAATGTTCTATTGTCCTTTTAAGGAATTTATAAATCAAGTTTGGTGTGCCGAAGTTTGGTTTTATGAAACTGAATAAATTTTCTGGTATTGTTATTCATATTTTGTTACGGTTATTTACAGGAAAGATGAATATTGTTGCCAAAAGAAAGGACGATGAGGCTTTATACTGCAGCAGCAGAAAAGCAAGTGTGGGCTTAACTACGCCTTTCTAGAGGTACGAATCTATCCCTAGCTTTATTTTAATCATCAACTACTTCATGTTTAAGTTTTACAAGGACCATTTTTATATCCTCAATAAAATAATGCAACAGAAGACATTCTCAGCAAATTGTCCGACATTTGTACAAATCATTTGGTCTTTGAGACAAAATATGTTTTGTGTTTTTTTGGCAGGATCATACTTAATGATATGGAAAGTTATGTGGCACTATTGTTATGATTGTACAAAGTTTGCCTAAGTATGAATTTTTCAATGCAAATTCCATGGATCCTACTGTGATGAAGTATTAACATCAACTTTGACTTCTCTGAAGACAAAATGGACGTAATTCTGAGTACGGATGGATTGGAAAAATACTGAAAAGTAAAGAAAAACCCAAATTTTATACCAAAGAGGATTGCCATATGATGTTGCAAACTCATTTTGATTCGATCACATTTTTTCCTCAATATTTACAGAAACATTGCACTTTTATGTGGAGAGAAAAGACGATGCAGAGACTGAAAAGTTTTTCAATCTGTGAAGGAGAAGCAAACTAACTGAAAACTTCTCAATTTTAAAGGTTTGAATTTTGTTCTTTTCAACCCTTTACATATTGCCCATTTAGTAATTGATGAAAGACCTATGACTTCTATTTTGACTTGTCGAGATACATCACCTGCCTAGCATTAGTTAAAGAAACCGTGTTAATTTCATTAATGGTTGTGATTATTGTGAAAATAGTTTGGAAATGTGTTATGTGGTATCCTGTCATGTTTTTTTTTCTAGGCATAAGTTTGATGCTGCAATGATGAAAATATATCGCCGCTTTGAGTTTCAGTGAAGAAAGACAAACTGAAGGAAATATTCTGAGCAGCAAAGATGCGTTATTTAATTCTTGAATATTTTTACAAATTCATGATGGGGCATTGCTGGAATTGTTGTCCAGGATAGATGTCAAGGGTGGTGTTGTCCAGGGTGTTGTTGTCCAGGGTGTTGATTTATACAGGTATGTTGATTCAGAGATGCTATCTATTCTTAAAGAATCTTAGAAGATGTGTTTATGAACTGAGTTCAACATTTTGACTTTGATGGCCATAGGCAAGTTTTGTGCTGCAATGATGAAAATATATCGCCGCTTTGAGTGTCAGTGAAGAAAAGACAAACTGAAGTAAATACTCAGAGCAGCAATGATGTATAACTTAATGCTTGCATACTTTCACTAATTTATCATGAGGCATTGCCGGAATTGTTGTCCAGCATAAATGTTGTCAAGGGTGGTGTTGTCCAAGCTTTTTGTATCAAATTTGTTATTATTTATGATATGTTGTGAATAATCACTTTTCGTTCTCAATTCTCAGCAGGAAAGATTGACATTGATGTTAACAGTAAAGAAGAGTTTGTCTTTAATCCTGGACAGGAGCAGAAAAGAAAGTGTAGTGCTTTCCCTAGCATTTAAAAAGGTATGAATATTGACCTTACTAAAAAATAACTTCTATGATGTGTGTATGTACTGATTAAACATTTCTGACTTATAAAATCATGACCATTCAGTGATTTATACAGGTATGTTGATTCAGAGATGCTATCTATTCTTAAAGAATCTTAGAAGATGTGTTTATGAACTGAGTTCAACATTTTGACTTTTATGGCCATAGGCAAGTTTTGTGCTGCAATGATGAAAATATATCGCCGCTTTGAGTGTCAGTGAAGAAAAGACAAAGCTGAAGGAATTATTCTGAGCAGCATGGAAATGTTCTATTGTCCTTTTAAGAAATAAATCAAGTTTTGGTGTGCCGAAGTTTGGTTTTATGAAACTGAATCAATTTTCTGTTATTGTTATTCATATTTTGTTACGATTATTTACAGGAAAGATGAATATGGTTGCCAAAGAAAGGAAGATGAGGCTTTATACTGCAGCAGCAGAAAAGCAAGTTAGGGCTTAACTACGCCTTTCTAGAGGTAAGAATCTATCCCTAGCTTTATTTTAATTATCAACTACTTCATGTTTAAGTTTTTCTAAGACCATTTTTATATCCTCAATAAAATAATGCAACAGAAGATATTCTCAGTAAATTGTCTGACATTTGTACAAATCATTTGGTCTTTGCCACACAATATGTTTTGTGTTTGTTTGACAGGATTATACTTATTGATATGGAAAGTTATGTAGCAATATTGTTATGATAATATAAAGCCTGTCTGTGTATTTATTTTGCTATGCAAATTCCATGGATCCTACTGTGATGAAATATACCAACTTTGACTTCTCTGAAGACAAAATGGACGTAATTCTGAGTACGGATGGATTGGAAAAATACTGAAAAGTAAAGAAAAACCCAAATTTTATACCAAAGAGGATTGCCATATGATGTTGCAAACTCATGTTGATTCGATCACATTTTTTCCCTCAATATTTACAGAAACATTGCACTTTTATGTGGAGAAAAAAGACGATGCAAAGACCATGAAAAGTTTCTCAATCTGTGAAGGAGAAGCAAACTAACTGAAAACTTCTCAATTTTAAAGGTTTGAATTTTGTTCTTTTCAACCCTTAACATATTGCCCATTTATAAATTGATGAAAGACCTATGACTTGTATTTTGACTTGTCCAGAAGCACCACCTGCCTAGCATTAGTTAAAGAAACCGTGTTAATTTCATTAATGGTTGTGATTATGGTGAAAATAGTTAGGAAATATGTTATGTAGTATCCTGTCATGTTTTTTTTCTAGGCATAAGTTTGATGCTGCAATGATGAAAATATATCGCCGCTTTGAGTGTCAGTGAAGAAAGACAAACTGAAGGAAATATTCTGAGCAGCAAAGATGTATAACTTAATTCTTGCATACCTTCACTAATTTATCATGAGGCATTGCTGGAATTGTTGTCCAGGTTAGATGTTGTCAAGGGTGGTGTTGTCCAAGCTTTTTGTATCAAATTTGTTATTACTTATTTTATGTTGTGAATAATCACTTTTGTTCTCATGTCTCAGCAGGAGAGATTGACATAGATGTTGACAGTAAAGAAGAGTTTGTCTTTAATCCTGGACAGGAGCAGAAAAGTGAATGAAGTGCTTTCCCTAGCATTTAACAAGGTATGAATATTGACCTTACTAAAAAATAACTTCCATGATGTGTGTATGCACTGATTAAACATTTCTGACTCATAAAATCATGGTCAATCAGTGATTTATACAGGTATGTTAATTCAGAGATGCTATCTATTCTTAAAGAATCTTAGAAGATGTGTTTGTCCTGAGTTCACAGTTTGACAGGATTATACTTATTGATATGGAAAGTTATGTTGCTATATTGTTATGATTGTAGCAAGCTTGCCTAAGTATGAATTTTTTCAAAGCATATTCCATGGATCCTACTGTGATGAAGTATTAACATCAACTTTGACTTCTCTGAAGACAAAATGGACGTAATTCTGAGTACGGATGGATTGGAAAAATACTGAAAAGTAAAGAAAAACCCAAATTTTATACCAAAGAGGATTGCCATATGATGTTGCAAACTCATGTTGATTCGATCACATTTTTTCCCTCAATATTTACAGTAACATTGCACTTTTATGTGGAGAAAAAAGACGATGCAAAGACCATGAAAAGTTTTTCAATCTGTGAAGGAGAAGCAAACTAACTGAAAACTTCTCAATTTTAAAGGTTTGAAATTTTTTCTTTTCAACCCTTAACATATTGCCAATTTAGAAATTGATGAAAGACCTATGACTTCTATTTTGACTTGTCCAGATACATCACCTGCCTAGCATTAGTTAAAGAAACCGTGTTAATTTCTTTAATGGTTGTGATTATTGTGAAAATAGTTTGGAAATGTGTGATGTGGTATCCTGTCATGTTTTTTACTAGGCCTAAGTTTGATGCTGCAATGATGAAAATATATCGCCGCTTTGAGTTTCAGTGAAGAAAGACAAACTGAAGGAAATATTCTGAGCAGCAAAGATGTATAACTTAATTCTTGCATACTTTCACTAATTTATCATGAGGCATTGCCGGAATTGTTGTCCAGGATAGATGTTGTCAAGGGTGGTGTTGTCCAAGCTTTTTGTATCAAATTTGTTATTATTTATGATATGTTGTGAACAATCACTTTTGTTCTCAATTCTCAGCAGGAGAGATTGACATAGATGTTGACAGTAAAGAAGAGTTTGTCTTTAATCCTGGACAGGAGCAGAAAAGGGAATGTAGTGCTTTCCCTAGCATTTAAAGAGGTATGAATATTGACCTTACTAAAAAATAACTTCAATGATGTGTGTATGTACTGATTAAACATTTTTGACTTATAAAATCATGACCATTCAGTGATTTAAACAGGTATGTTGATTCAGAGATTCTATCTATTCTTAAAGAATCTTAGAAGATGTGTTTATGAACTTAGTTCAACATTTTTGACTTTTAAGGCCATAGGCAAGTTTTGTGCTGCAATGATGAAAATATATCGCCGCTTTGAGTGTCAGTGAAGAAAGACAAACTGAAGGAAATATTCTGAGCAGCATGGAAATGTTCTTTTGTCCTTTTAAGGAATAAATGAAGTTTTGGTGTGCCGAAGTTTCGTTAAATGAAACGAAATAAATTTTCTGTTATTGTTATTCATATTTTGTTATGATTATTTACAGGAAAGATGAATATGGTTGCCAAAAGAAAGGAAGATGAGGCTTTATACTGCAGCAGCAGAAAAGCAAGTGTGGGCTTAACTACGCCTTTCTAGAGGTACGAATCTATCCCTAGCTTTATTTTAATCATCAACTACTTCATGTTTAAGTTTTTCAAGGACCATTTTTATATCATCAATAAAATAATGCAACAGAAGACATTCTCAGTAAATTGTCTGACATTTGTACAAATCATTTGGTCTTTGCCACACAATATGTTTTGTGTTTGTTTGACAGGATTATACTATTGATATGGAAAATTATGTTGCAATATTGTTATAATTGTAGAAAGCTTGCCTAAGTATTAATTTTTCAATGCAAATTCCATGGATCCTACTGTGATGAAATATTTATACCAACTTTGACTTCTCTGAAGACAAAATGGACGTAATTCTGAGTACGGATGGATTGGAAAAATACAGAAAAGTAAAGAAAATCCCAAGTTTCAAACTAAAGAGGATTGCCATATGATGTTGCAAACTCATGTTGATTCGATCACATTTTTTCCCTCAATATTTACAGAAACTGCACTTTTATGTGGAGAAAAAAGACGATGCAAAGACCATGAAAAGTTTCTCAATCTGTGAAGGAGAAGCAAACTAACTGAAAACTTCAACATTGTTAAGGTTTGAATTTTGTTCTTTTCAACCCTTAACATATTGTCCATTTATAAATTGATGAAAGACCTATGACTTATTTTTACTTGTCCAGAAGCACCACCTGCCTAGCATTAGTTAAAGAAACCGTGTTAATTTCATTAATGGTTGTGATTATGGTGAAAATAGTTTGGAAATGTGTTATGTAGTATCCTGTCATGTTTTTTTTCTAGGCATAAGTTTGATGCTGCAATGATGAAAATATATCGCCGCTTTGAGTTTCAGTGAAGAAAGACAAACTGAAGGAAATATTCTGAGCAGCAACGATGTATAACTTAATTCTTGCATACTTTCACTAATTTATCCTGAGGCATTGCCGGAATTGTTGTCCAGGATAGATGTTGTCAAGGGTGGTGTTGTCCAGGATTTTTGTATCAAATTTGTTATTATTTATTAGATGTTGTGAATAATCACTTTTGTTCTCAATTCTCAGCAGGAGAGATTGACATAGATGTTGACAGTAAAGAAGAGTTTGTCTTTAATCCTGGACAGGAGCAGAAAAGGGAATGTAGTGCTTTCCCTAGCATTTAAAAAGGTATGAATATTGACCTTACTAAAAAATAACTTCCATGATGTGTGTATATACTGATTCAACATTTTTGACTTATAAAATCATGACCATTCAGTGATTTATACAGGTATGTTGATTGAGAGATGCTATCTATTCTTAAAGAATCTTAGAAGATGTGTTTATGAACTGAGTTCAACATTTTTGACTTTTAAGGCCATAGACAAGTTTTGTGCTGCAATGATGAAAATATATCGCCGCTTTGAGTGTCAGTGAAGAAAAGACAAACTGAAGGAAATATTCTGAGCAGCATGGAAATGTTCTATTGTCCTTTTTTATGTATGTATGTATTTATTTAGATCCTCCTGCAAGCAGGAACGAAGAAGCCTCATTGCCTTATCAAAGCCGCTAGCTGACCGAAGTCAGTCTCTTACATTCATATTTTAACGTCCATAATGATGAATTGTCAATTGTCAACAACTCTGTAACTGGACGACATTCATTAATCTTGTAGTGACTCGAACTCGGGACCTTCTTCGGAAGGCACCGGCAATAACCACTGAGCATATTTTGTGCTGCAATGATGAAAATATATCGCCGCTTTGAGTGTCAGTGAAGAAAAGACAAAGCTGAAGGAAATATTCTGAGCAGCATAGATGAATGAAATCAGCAAATGTTAAATAATTTCCTCTCGATTTGTTTACAGGATAGATGAACATCATGGCATTGACCCTGTTCAGAGCCAGCCAAGATAATATGAACTCCAGTTAGTAACCTTTAGGAGTTACAAACCCGATATCTAAAGTCAAAGGTAACTGAATAAGGGAAAACCGACTTAACGAAATAATACACTTACTTGAAAAAATTTGTAGATCTTCTAAATCCATTAGATTTATAGAAACTATCATTTGTGTTATATTGGTCCAATTTGGTTATTTGTTAATAGAAAATATATTTACAAGAAACGCATTTTTAGGTGGTATGAAACACGCTGAATATATGTTAGAAACATTTGCAGGTGTACTTTCTTAAGATGTTTGCCTCTTGACCTGTGAATATTGTTAGTAGCTGCAGTGATGACACGATATTGCCTCTTGAAGTTGATGTAGGAATATGACTCCTATATAAATAATTCATGATCATATGATTTATTTTCTGTTTACCTTACCATATGGCATAAGGGATATATGTATGGGGACTTATTGGAAGCACAGAGTCTCAGAAAACAAGTTGCAAAATAAATTGGTACGGTCCAGTCGATAAGGGCCGTGGCAGTAGAGGTCATTAATGCTAGCATCTTGAAGGTTGTAGGATCGACCCCTGGTCAGCCGAAGTAAAGGTGGGTTTTTTATTCAAGAAAAATCGACGGGATTCACATCTGTAATGGTCTTCCAAATTGTATAGGGAAAAAAAAATCCAAAATGAGTTACAACTGTACACTGTATGGCCACCCAGTGTGAAGTGTAAGTTTCAGACCAATTTTGCTTCTACCGAATGCATACGTGACTGCTGAACGTTGTGTAATAGCTGTCTTCCCAGCCAATGTGTTCTGCGAACAAGGTTGTTGCTGGTTCTGCGAACAAGGTTGTTGCTGCAATGATGAAAATAAATCGCCGCTTTGAGTTTCAGTGAAGAAAGACAAAGCTGAAGGAACTTTTCTGAGCAGTGTAGGTGGTTTTATTTATGATTGGTTTTTAAATCTCCACAAATTCATTAAGTGCGTTTGGTCAAATATTGCTGAAAACATTTCACAGTTCATCAAAATCCTGGCATACCTTTAAATGGTTTATTTTTGTTTTCTCATTAACAGATGCTGCTATCCACCCATGAAACTAGAAAGAGATGGAACATTTGTATTACTCTAGTAACTGAAAACTGTCAAATTTAATCTACAGATATATGTTGGTTCATTCTGTTGAAAAAATTACTATTGTAAATTTCCAATAAAATTTGGACTGATTGAAAAAATGCATATAATGGACTCTTTATTCAGAAATATCATTTTCAGGTTTGAAAGATAAATACAGTAGTGTGTCATTCAGCATAGGTGTGGGCCTGGGAAAGATGAGAAGACATGATATCAAATAAATTGCCCGGCATAAAGAACTAAATGAACCTGGTCCAAGAAAAGACGGCTGCGGAACTCCACATTGTAGACCCAAATCACACGATTCTAAGTATTCGACAGAAAGATGTTGTGTATGAATAACAGAACCAAGGTGCAGCTTGCCCAATAACACCAAAATCAGACTGAAGAACTTCAATAAGGAATGGAATGATAGACTGTATGGAAGGCTGCGCTCAAGACGAGCATAACGGAAAGAGTGACACGTCTCTGTTCCATCCTCAGGAAAATGTCAAAAGATAACTTGACAAGTGCTGTCTCAGTGTTATGACATGGACGATATGCAGACTGCCACATTGGTGATGAACTATCGTTGTTAATGTGAGACGGATTCTGGGTAACGACAGCTTTCGCTGTAGCTTTAGAGATGGACAAAAAATGGGCTTATAAGGAAGAAAAGAGACGATAGTATTGCCAATTTCAGATATTCTTGTTATCATGATGTCCCAAAAGTGGTCTGCAGCAAAACAAATTTTAAATTTGAATTTCAGATTACTGGGTATGTTAGTTGAAAGGGTCGAGAAATGAAAATTGATTATAAGTGCGATCTTTGTTTTGGGTGAGGTTCAGTACGTACGATCACACCTGGAAATATGGGCAGATTCTACTTAAAGAGTTTGTCTTGATGAAGATTTGATGAGGATTTGTCTTGATTCAGGCAGGTGATTAGAGGTGAGAATAAATGCTTTTCAAACTTGAAACACCTACATTTCCTCCGCCTCTTATTTTGTTTGCGATTGACACTACTTGTTGCGATCTGTTATTGTAATCTTTTGTGATTTTTTAAGCCGGGACTTTAAATATTATTTTGACATAAATTACGACAAAATATAGCAATGAGAGTGGTTTCCAATGTTTATCTCAAAACATGCTGAAGTGATTACAAAATCGAACATGTAGTAGGAGCTCACTTTTTAGTTGCACCTTTAATAACGTAAGATGAAAATTTTTAAAAAAAATGAATGAAATTCTACGAAGATGAATAGCTACATTCCAAAGAGATATATTATTATAAAAGCTCCATATGTAGTTAAAACATGCACTCTTTACTCTTAATCCCACTGGGTTCTCAGTTTTCTCAGAGGCCTGGAAAATAACAGTGGATCCAGTGAAGGGCCAGACAAAAAGACTTAAATGTGCAAGAAAGGCCCGTAGGGTCCAAGCCAAAGGGCATGAGCCAGATTTGGCCTGTCCTAGCCTACTTTGCAAACAAGCATTGGGCTAAAGCCATTGTTTTGTTGCCCATTAGTGAATATATATTTGGGTCAGATCTGATATGAAACATTGGCTAAGCACACTGGGAGAATTTAGTGAGATATGGAGGATGGTTATAGAATTAAAGGCAACCAACAAACATGATTTACAAAGACTACTCCAACCACTGTCATGATTATAAACCTCCAGAGTGGGTTTACGGAATTGCACAAACGTCTTAAAATATCAAGTCACTTTGATTGCTCAAAATGGTGGCAGTAGACAGACTGTCCTTTAAACTTTACCTTATAGTTTGATTTACTCTCCTTGCATTGTAGTTTAATTATTCGGGCTATGTGATCAAAGAGAGTATTACTATCAGCCTCCAAAGAACAGATAAGATCTTCCGTGTATAAACTCTCTAGGTACCAACTTCCTGGACGCTTTCTCTAAAACTATACCCTGTATAGGTTGAAAACTATCCCACCATTACTGATACTAAACTACAAACATTTAAACAACACTCTTGGAAACTAATTTTCTGACTTGTGTTACTTTATAACAAAAGTTAAAATTACTCAAAAAATATTCCTAATGCCGTCACATCTCAGAACTCTTTCTTGATAGTTAATACAGAAATTGTTAAAAACTCATCTTAATAAAATTCTCAATAAAACTTTCAAAACCTACAACCAGATGAAAATTTGGTTATCGTTGCATGAGGTGTGGTCCTGTTCTGTACGTACACATCGTGCCACTTTCCAGGTTACAATATGTATTGGAACAATATACAGATGTATGTTATATCCGGTTATATGAACATACCAGTGTGTTGTACATTGAGTGCACTGGAGGAGTATGTGTTATTCATCCATAAGTAAACATAAAATATTTCTGTAATATATGTCTATGCCGGTATTGTGTAAACATACCAGTGTGATCTAAAGTATGTATGTACGTTGCCAGGCTATACATACATACCAGTGCATAAGCAAATATCTTGTGTAGTGCTATAAGGAATCAGAATTCAGAGTCGGAAACAAAATGTCATATTCACTGACTTGGTTTACTGACTGAAGTTTGTGATATTTAGCCTGTAGGAATAAAACAAGTTTCTGGAGTCACTAACATTAGTGTCATAAACGGCTTGTATTCAACGTGGAGTGACTCCTTACAACTCTGATATGCACCAGATTGTGATGTTTAAATAGTCTTTAACAGTATAAATGGTTACATTAAAATGTGAACATCTCCATTATATATACAGCGAAGGCACAATTACACATCTCAAAGAGATCAGTGGTCCAAAGGTTCGAAGACTGCCCACATGAAAACTTGTTGAAAGGCACTGTTTGGATCAGTATTAGGTTAAAATATCCCCCCAAAAAACATCACAGCCACGCACCCCCAACTACCACATAACAACAGGACAACACTCATAATGACTCATCCCACAGACTCATTGACAGCTGACAGTTCATTCGATACGATACTAGAAAATGAGTCCTAATTCAAAGAGGAAAGACCAAAAGGAATAAATATAAAATATATATCATGATAGCCAAGTTCTTCATTTTCTCATGTACAATATTTCATATCTTTGACGTCACCTCCAGTGAACACGTTGCGTTGGAATTTCTCACCACGTTGTAATACATTCGCGAGACAACTTCAGACGTAGTCGTAGTAGTCCCTCTGAATGGCGATCTTCCTCTCTGTAATTCGTTGCAGCCACTTCTTTATTTCCGAGATGACAAACACTGACGACGTGAGGGCTACTAGCATGGCAAGATCTGAGGAAGGGGTGAAAGAGATTATGAGGAGTGGGAGGGGGGGGGGAAGAAATACTGAAGAAGAAATAGAGCTAGCAAATCTGTAGGACTCTATAGAACTGGCAGTGAAGTAGAACATGAACCACCAACTGTCGGAGAGCAACAGAAAGAATAGGAGTACCAGCAATTTCTTTTCATACTTACATTAACTAATAATCATAATAATCAGC